>APFE030115545.1:0-53678 GCA_000404065.3 Pinus taeda | reverse complement strand
AAAAGGGAATTTAGGGAAAGAATTGTGACATATACATCATCACATAATCATAATTTGCAGGGGTTTGATAGGAGGTAGGGTTTAGGGAGATTTTATATTTTTTGTTAGGGAAATTGTGTGAAAGTGACAAGGGAAGTGATAATGGGAATGTGGGGAAATGAGGGAGTGAAAAATATGACCTTGGGCAGCGAACTCAAAACCCTAGCTTCACTTGCAATTTGAAATTTTTAAACATAATATATATGAATTTCATGCTTCACACTTGATGGCATTTGACATATTTTCCATGCTCATTTTTCTTTAGCAAGCAAAAAACATTGATGGCTTGAGGCCTACCTGTAAAACTTAAGAGATTTGTGGTCGTTTTGAAGCTTGTTGGCAATTTGCTGTAGGTGAAACCCAACGCGTAGTGCGCGGGTTCTGATGCGTAGCGCCCGCTCTACGCGTAGCGCCCGTGCTTTTTAACACTGGAACTTTTGTCCTGACGCGTAGCTTGTGCCCAACGCGTAGCGCGCAGGCCCTGATGCGTAGCGCGCGGGCTCTGTTTCTCAATTCGCCCAGTTTCACACTAAATCACCTTTCACACTTGCTCTTGGAGTCTTGGAGGCAAATGAATTGCAAAATGAGGAGAGAGGGGCTTTTATAAGCTTGATTTAAATTAATTTCCCCTCAAACCCACTTTATAATGTTTATGCAATGACACTTTTTAAAACTAATTGTTGCTGACTTGTGGTTTCCTTTTTGTCATGAAATTGGTTGAAATGATGCTTTTTCTTGAAAATTTTTGCAGGGATAGCTTCTGAGGAGTCTTGGCAAAGGAGACCAAGGCCGCATGCCAACTTTCGGAGAGTTTGAATTTTTTTACAAATTTTTACAAAAATGAGAAAATGACCTTGCCTTCAAAAACAGAGTTTTTGAACTCAAGGTAAAAATTAGCTATACAATATGAAATCATCTGAAGTGATGCTTTGATGGACATCCCTCTGGCCTGCTGGGAATTTATTGACCTCAAAAGACAAAATTGGACTAAACCCTAGACCTAGGACCTTGATTTCAAGACAAGACCAATGACCTTGTAAGGAATTTATTGACTGAAACAAACTTAATCCAGCAGTGCCAAGAGGGGAATAAAAGACACAAGCTCCCTCCATCAGGGTTATGGCATGCCTAATGGAATGCAATAAGATGACACTGATGAGACACCTACTTATGCAAATGCAAAGAGCTTTGATCGCTGATGGAGGGCTACTAGACCGACTCTAACACCACCCATAGCTATGTGAACACTAGAGATATTATCAAGCGTTGAGTGAAACAACTGTCAAAGTTTTGATAGACACGTCACCCATGTTTACAAGACGAAGACCCTAAGGAAGGCTTAACCATTCTTGATCGTCTTTTCCTACATAAGATATGGTCAAGAGAAGACATAAACCTTTTGTGAAGGGTGGGTAGTCTTACTGGACCAGTTGGTGAATGATGGGAGGCCATTCAACCTGTCAGATCTGTTGGTTCATTCGTTGAGGACCCATGTGGCTAAGGCTAGGAATCTACCCAAGAATTAGCAAGAATGTTTTTACATGTCCATGTACTTACTAGATGCAATTTGTGCCCAACAATAGTTCCATGGCATGAGCTAGAAATGGACACCAAAAGAGACTTCCTTTACCATATTTTTGAAGTTTCTTTGGCTGCAGCTATTAAGGAGTGATGGCAAGGCTAACTAACCATTTTATCATCACATTGTACAAGCTTATCATTGAGCAGGACCCACCTTACATGTCTTGAGAAGCAATGGAGGCGATAGTAAACATTGTAGATTGGTATGCCTCACCAGGTGGCACCTTCATTAGAGTGCTTGGTGGAGAGAAGCCTTCGCATGTCCTACCAAGGTATGCCACTGAAAAGATAATCATGTAATAAGTTTCATACCACCTCAGTACAGGGTTGTCAGCAAGACTACATAGGAAGAAGAAAGCACTATGGCCCACCCTTCCTTTTTGGATCAGGTTATATGAGGTTAAGAGATTAAAAGATGTTCATGTCGAGGCTGGGGACATAGTGAAATTTGAGTTTGGCACTAAGGAATTTAATTTTTATGATACCCACAGTATTTACAAGGACCACCCTGCTAGAGTTTAGTTTCCATGGATCCACATGATGTTTCATTGTCTAGAGGAGGACCCTTGGAGGCACTACTACCATGCCTCCAGACTCAATGATCGGGTCAGTGTAGAAAAATCTTGGAAGGCTTCGTAACATACAACAAAAACTCCAAAAGAAACAACAATAGTAGCATAAGGAAACAATCTAGTGAAGGACAAGGCATAAATGAAGGTTGGTGAAAACCCATAGGGAGAGAAAAGTTGAAATATGAAGGTAGATCCTATCTTGGAGAAGGAATATTTCGTAGCAGAAGCAAAGAGGGAGAAGTGGATGAAGAGAGTAGAGTGAAGGAAGAGAGAAATATAGACACTACAACAAGCATAACTGAAGTTGCAGGAGATGGAAAAGAAGCTAAAGGAAGAACACGAGTTGAGGAGGAGAAAGAGAAGAGGAGGAGAAGTAGGAATAAGAAAAAAGGCAAGGCGTGATGATAGAGGAAACAATGCCAATATAGTTTGATGAGTTGGAACAACTAGAAATTGAGGAAGAGGCTGAAGATATGCAAGATCGAGAGATTGATCAACATATTGAGAAATTGATTGAATTGACAGACATGGAGTTGGGACAGGAGCCACAAAATGAAGACAATTACCAGATGTCGAGAGCACCACAGGTCATCACTAATCTCCACCACCTCCAGTGTCAAAACCAACTTGACTGAGCAAGGAGATGTTCTTCTCCTTGATGATGATCCGATCATTGATGTGTAAAATCTATCATTTGATGAGTTGCAGAAGAATATTGTACAGGGGTGGAGGAAGCACTTTATGGATGATCACGTATCACCTACATTCATCAAGGAAATGGTGATAGTGTTAGACACTAAGAAACATCCAACTGCCATTTTCCAAGCTAGCTTGGCATATGCAGGAGCAACAAGATCAAATGTTCAGTACCTGATGGTCGAAAATGAACAACTAGAAAATAACTTGCAGACTCGTAGGCAAGAAGCAAATCAACTCTGAGCATCAATGTAGAATGCATTTTCTGCAATGGGGGAGATGAGGACAATGATACTTGCTGAAGTATCAAAAATTGGTGATACCATGCGGAAGCTCTTTGACGGATTTGTCACCATGCATAAACTAGTTTTTTGTGCACATGACCTACAATAGTGGAGCAAAGAGTTTTTTGTTGGGTGTGGAGCCTAATTATCTTCTTTATTTAGAGGCATCACCGCATTGGACCCCAGTTCGTAATGTGGCGGCAACGCCACCCGTAATATTTGCACTGCAAGGGGGGTCCATGGGGGGGGTTATGATCTTTGGGAGCCCCCTCCTTGGTGGAGCATCGTGAGTAGTGCCCCTGAAGCTAAAAATAGATGTAAAATTGCCTTGTAAAATTTTGTAATTTCGTAGTCAATTTGGGTTGTTCATTAGGCGGAGATCTGATGGTAGAAGTTATGTTTAATTTAAGGTTTTTTGCCCTAGAAGGAAACCCCTCGCTATATATGAGGGAATTGTATTGCCTCTATGTAGATTTGTATTATATGTGAGAAAGAGAGAGGAGATTGTGTTAGATAGAAGAGGGAAATACAATGGATCTGCTGTAGGTTGTATCTCTTCATTTTGCTGGATAATATAAATGGAAGGACTGGCTATGTTTCCCTAGATGTAGCCCAAATTGGGTGAACCACATATATCTGTGTCTCTCTTGTTTTATGTGTTTTCTGTGTTTATATTTCTACAATATATTTTATTTGATTCATTTCTCCGTAATTTATAATTTTCTAACAATTGGTATCAGAGCCGAAGGTCTATTTGGCTGATAAACTTGTAGAAGAGAAGGGTTCTTAGTTTGAGTGGGAGCAATGTCGGAAGATGGTAGGTTCAGGTTTAAAAGAAATTAATGGCCAAAACTACCAGCTGTGGAAGATGCAGATGGAAGATTATTTGTACCAGAAACATCTGTACCAACCATTGAGCGGAAAGACAAATAAGTCGACGAGTATGGCAGACATAGAATGGGATATTCTTGACAAAATGTCACTTGGAACAATACGGCGATGCCTAGTGGTGTCGGTAGCGTTTAATATTTCAAATGAAACGACAATAGAGGGCTTAATATCAATATTGGCCAAACTATATGAAAAACCCTTTGCCTCAAATAAGGTATTTCTTATGAAGCATTTATTTAATTTGAATATGTCAGAGGGTGGATCTGTTTGCTGATCATTTAAATGAATTTAATACAGTTCCTAGTTAGCTAAGTTCTATAGGGGTAACTTTTGATGATGAAGTTAGGGCTCTGTTATTTCTATGCTCATTGATAGAAAGTTGTAATGGTTTAGTTATGGCCATTAGTAACTCTGTCTCTGGATCTATTACTTTAAAGTTTGATGATGTTTTTAGTGCAATCCTTAGTGAGGAAATGCAACGAAAAAAGCTCCGGTGAGACATCAAGTAATACTTTGACTGCAGGAACTAGGGGAAGAAAAATGGAAAGAGGAAAGAGCCCATGATATCACAGTAAGTCAAGGAAAGGTAGATCCAAGTCGAGATTGGGGATAGTGTGCTGGAAATGTGGGAAGGAAGGACACCTAAAGAAAGACTTCAAGTCTTAGAAGGGAAAAGAAGGAGATGTGTAGTAAGAAAACAATCATGAAGCGAATGTGACAGTTGATGTGTTGCAATGTTCTTTGATTATTTCATTAGAAAATATTATGGATGCCTTGGTGGTAGATTCAGGGGATTCATTCCATGCCACACCTGATAGGAAACATTTTCATGACTATGTTCAAGGAGATTTGGGACAGGTTTGATTGGGTGATGATAAACCTTGTAAAATCATTGTAATGGGTATAGTTTTCAACAACAGAACAAAAATAAATGGCTATTGAAGGAGGTAAGGCATTTTCTAGATTTGAAGAAAAATATGATTTCAATAGGGCAGTTAGGAGGTGAAAGTTGTGTGACTACTTTTACAGATAAAACCTGAAAGGTGACTAAAGTAGCCCTAGTAATAGTAAAAGGAGAAAAGGTTGGTATATTGTATTTATGCAATGGTATTTCTAATTCTATTAATGTGTTAACCTCTACAGGAGAAGATACAAAATTGTGGCATCATAGGCTCGGGCACATGAGTGAGAAGGGGATGCAAATTCTTCACTCAAGAAATTTGTTGCCAAGTTTGAAGCATGTTGACTTAAAATTCTGTGAAAATTGTGTTTATGGAAAATAGAAGAGATTCAGATTCCTCAGAGCTGGGAAAGAAAAGAAGAGCAAAAAATTAGAGTTTGTGCATACAAATGTATGGGGACATGCTCAGGTATCATCTCTTAGTGGCTCTTGTTATTATGTTACTTTTATTGATGATGCAACCAGAAAAACCTAGATTTATTGTATTCGAAATAAATGTCATGCATTTGATACTTTAAAGAAATGGACAACTTTTGTTGAAAATGAGACAAGAAAAAGGTTGAAGTGTCTCAGATCAAATAATGGAGGTGAATATTGCAGCAAATATTTTGATAGGCACTATCTAGAGAATCAAATTCGCAGAGAGAAGACAATTCCAGGAACACCACAAGAAAATGGTGTGTCAGAAAGGATGAATAGGACAATCATGGAGTGTGCAAGGTGCATGATATTACATGCAAGATTGTCTTTACAATTTTGGGTAGATGTTGCAGATACTGTTGCTTTTCTAATAAACAGAGGTTCTTCAAGTTTCTTGGATGGTGGTATTCCAGAGGAGGCATGGACAGGTAAAAAGGTAAACTACTGAGTTTTAAATACTTTTGGTTGTGAAGCCTTTGTCCACATTAATAAAGAAAATAGAACAAGTATTGAGGAAAAATAAAATAAATGTACCTATATTGGATATGGTGTTAATGATTTTGGTTATCAATTTTATGATTATGAAAAACACAAAATAATTAGAAGCCGAGATGTCATATTCAATGAAAAGGTTTTGTATAAGGATTAGCGGTAGGAAAAGAAATAGGAAAAAGAAAAAAAGGAATACACAGTGCTTGATGAGATCACAGGAAAAAATGATGGTGCCTGAAAGTCATAATGATCAACAACCAGAACAACAACATCAGCCAAAACAACAACAAGTACCTCAAACACTTGAAAGTGGTTTTAGAAGATCTATTAGGATAATTAGACACCCTGAATGATACTCTCCTTCATTATATTATGTATTGTTGATTGATTCTGGTGAACCAAAACGTTATGAAGAAGCAGTGCAGGTAGAAATGAGGAAGAAGTGGGAGCAAGCCATGAAAGAAGAGATGGAATCCTTAGCACATAACCAGACTTGGGACTTAGTTAGGTTGCCTACAGTTAAAACAACATTGCAGAATAAATGGGTTTACAAGTTGAAGGAAGAAGATGGAGGTAGAAAAAGGTATAAATCTAGACTTGTGGTGAAGGCGTTTGCACAGAAAAAGGGTATAAATTTTGATGAGATATTTTCCCCTATTGTTAAAATGACTTCAATCAGAACTATTTTAGGTCTAGTAGCAGCTGAATATTTTCATCTTGAGCAGTTAGATGTAAAGACAACCTTTCTCCACGGGGATTTGGAGGAAGAGATATATATGCAGTAGCCATAAGGATATGAGGTAAAAGGGAAGGATAAACTAGTGTGCAGGTTGACGAAGAGCTTGTATGGCTTAAAACAGGCTCCATGGTAGTGGTACCTAAAATTTGACAGGGTTATGTCTGAACAAGGTGATACTAGATGTCACTCTGATCATTATGTTTATCTCAAAACGAAAAATGATGGAAGCTATATTATATTATTATTGTATGTAGATGACATGATTGTTGTAGGTTACAACATGCAGGAAATAAATACACTAAAAAGAAAATTGGTGAACTCATTTGCAATGAAGGATTTGGGTGCTGCAAAACAAATCCTTGGTATGAGAATAAATAGAGGCAAGAAGAATAAAAAATTAACAATGTCTCAGAGTGAGTACATAAAAAAGGTGTTGAAAAGATTTAGTATGAAAAATGCAAAACCAGTTAGTATACCTATGACACATTTCAAACTAAGTAAGGAGGTGTGTCCCAAGACTCAAGAAGAAGTGGCTTATATGTCTAAAGTTCCATATGCATCAATAGTTGGAAGCTTAATGTATGAAATGGTCTGCATAAGGCCTGATATTGCACATGAAGTGGGAGTGTAAGCAGGTACATGATCAATCCAGGAAAAGAACAGTGGATGGTGGTGAAGTAGATTCTCGGGTATTTGAGAGGTACCAGAACACTAGCATGATGCTTTGGTGATTCAAACATTTCTCTATAGGGATATGTTGATGTAGATATGGTGGGTGATAGAGATAGCGGGAGGAGCACAACATGGTATGTGTTTACTGTAGGTGGAAGAAGTATCAGTTACGTTTCAAAATGGAAAAGTGTTTTCGCACTCTCAACAATGGAAGCAGAGTATGTTGCTGCTACAGAGGCTAGTAAAGAAATGATTTGGTTACAAAGGTTTATGGATGAATTGGGTAAGAAGCAGGAGTTGGGAAGGTTATACAGTGATATCTAGAGTGCCATATATCTTGAAAAGAACTCTCATTTCATTCCAAGACTAAACATATACAACTCAAGTACCATTTCATATGGTCAACATTGGAAGATGGATAGTTGAAGCTGGAAAAGATACACACTAGCCATAATCCTACAGATATGTTAAAAAAAGTTGTAACCAGGGAGAAATTGAGGTTCTACTCAATTTCAATTAGTCTTCAAGTATGATGAAGAAGATGAGAAACAACCAGGTTCAAAGTGGAGTCATTTTCCAACAAATCAAGCAACGGTGGCATTGGTATAATCAGTCTCCAAGTCGAATATTGTTGGGTGTGAAGCCTAAATATATTATTTATTTAGAGGTATCGCCACATTGGAACCCCAGTTCATAATGTGGTGGCAACACTTCCTGTAATATTTTCATTGCAAGGGGGGTCCATGGGGGGGCGACTGCGATCTTTGAGAGCCCCCCTTGGCGAGGGATCGAGGGTAGCGCCACCGGAGTTAAAAATAGATGTAAAATTTCCTTGTAAAATGTTGTAATTTGGTAGTCAATCTAGGCCGTTCATTAGGCAAAGAGCTGATGGTAGAGGTTATGTTTAATTTTGGGTTTTTTGCACTAGAAGGGAACCCGTCACTATTTATGAGAGAATTGTATTTTGTCTATGTAGATCTGTATTCTGAGTGAGAAAGAGAGAGGATATTGTGTGAGATTGATGAGGGAATTACAATGGATCTATTGTAGGTTATATCTCTTCATTTTGCTGGATAATATGAAAGGAAGGATTGGTTGTTTCTCTGTGGATGTAGACCAAACTGGGTGAACCACGTATATCTATGTCTTTCTTGTTTTATGTGTTTTTTTCTATTTATATTTATACAATATATTTTATGTGTTTCATTGCTCTGTAATATATAATTTTCTAATATTTTCAAACTCTCAAGAACGTACATGCTGCCATTTCCCATGTACGAGAGTGGAAAATGCGGTGCAAAGGGCACCGCTTGACTTAGCAAAGAAGATGAATCCATAGGCAGAGATGGAGAAAGAAAAGGTCCAAATGTTGATAGAGAAGTACAAGCAGCTCGTACCATTCATCAATAACATACAAGCTTCATATGTGTGGTTTACAATAGTTTGGAGGTCATGGTGAGAAAGAAAAAGATCCCATCAACTTGTTCCCTCCCCAATGCTAAACCCAAGAACCAACTCCAGCTAGATATCTATGAGTATTTGGAGGAGCTAAGATGAGAGGCCACCAAGGAATACTTGGATTTTAATGCACACAACATGTAGAAGTAAATTGGTGGCCCAGTCAAGGTCAACACCATATTAACCATGCTTCAAAACGAGTTGGATATAGGTTCCAAGACCATATAGCTGGATGCCATGAAGGAAAGAGTTTGCTTCCAGAGAGACACCATCAAATAGTTTGGGGACACCATAATACAATACCAAGCTTGGCATTGATATGTGACTGAGAAGCACCAGGTGGATGTTGTTGAGCTGGACTTTCCCCAAACTCCAGAATCATAGTGTTGTGTCTTGTTAGGATGTCTCTAGCCTATTTTGTCTTATATGGGTACATGTGGAAAATGTAATGTTATTTGTAAATATGTTGTAAGTGAAATTCCAAGTGTCAATATTAGAAAATGAAAATTCATCATGTAATGTAATGTCTCATTTTGTAAAGAAGTTGAAAAGTCATGAGGGAATTAAAAGAGTCACAAAGGGGAATGTTAAAGGTCAGAACACCCTTTGTTATAATTAGAACCTCATAACTCATAGAAGATGCTTTTTGGAGCCAAGATTTTGGCTAGGCTTATGCTTAGGGAAGGCTTGGGATTATTATGAAGAGCCTTGGCTTCTCCATAGCATAGAGAGAGTATACTTCTTTGGAGGAGTAGGTGTTCTTGACTGTAATGTTCCACTACTGGAGCTAGTGGTCGCCATTGGTGTATGTATGGATGGAACTTTCACTTATAATAATAAAATCAGAGCCAACATGCTCTCATGCATATGTTGTTAATGTAGTAGGAATATTCTTGTTGCGTTAGCAATGTATGCTATTTAACTTACGCATATTATTATAAACTAATTTTTATGAATTTGTATGAATCCTATTGAATGTGTGTTGTTGGATTAAATCATCACTTTAATTTTTGGAATATTCTACATTTTAGCATGTGATGTCATTATGCTCATGTGTTCCTTTCACGTTGCATACTATTACAGGCTTCTAAGGGGGACACTTATTTTTCCCCTCCATGTGTTAGAACCTTTATGCACTGCGCTTGAATATCCATAGTGTCACAGACATTCTCTCACCCAAAATTATCACAGTTTCCTCTGTGCGCTACTGTAGTCAAGGCATTACACTACCACCCACTGCTAGGACTCCTACTCCAACCAACTTGCTATCTAGTTGGGAATTCATATCGAAGAGATCCCGTGAATGTTGGATGGTCTAGCACCATTAACATTTCTGGCACTAGAAGGATGGCCAGATGACAAGATGAGCCCTTGAAGTCTATTTTAAATTTCTACACATATTTCATGACTTCTATCCAAATTAAAACCCCGATATTTTTTTCTAACTCTACTCATTTTGAAGTGTCGGTGAGCATTTTAGATGACTTGTCTAGGTATAAGTTTAACGGAGAGGGTGGAACAACATTGTTTAGGCACACAATTGCTTTTCCCAGTTTCTGTGATAGGCATGATGTCCTATCTAATGACATCTCCCATAGGTTATTCACTTTCGCATTCGAATGACGCACAAAGAAATGGTGTCACACATTTCCTGCGACCTCTATAGACTCTTTTGATCAGTGCTTTAGAGAATTATGTCATGATTTCATTCTTTATGACCATAAATCCCTTAATAGAAAAATTTTAAAATTGTGAAAATCACTGGATGAATCTCTTTAAGATTTTAACTGATCAATTTTTTCATTACTGTTTTCAATTTCTTGAAGATGCAGTTGACTAGGAATTCTTGGATGAAATATTCCAATATCTTGTTTACGTTTCTAGGAATCGACATGAGTTATAATATTTCAAACCTCTCCCAACATACCTCGGTGCTAGAGATTCTAAATCATAGATGGACAAGGTTGTTGTCCCAAGTGACCCTCCATTGCCTTCCCATCAAATAGCTCTAGCTCCATAGCTCAATGTGGGAGAATTTGAGAATTCACCTATTGATCTATCGCCATCTCCTCCTACTCCACCTTCTCAATATTTCTGCATAGATTTGGATTATAACACCGATGATTGTCATGTGCTATTATATCCTCATCCTCTGTCCTTCAATCCCTTTGATCCTCTGGATTATAGTGTGTTGTATTCATCCATCTTTGATCTCACATGTGAATTCTACGAGGACCATGTTTTGGACGGAGTTAGTGTTAAACAGGAAACCTGCGATATCTTTTTTGATGAGTATGTGTGGGAATCTAAACAAGAATTTGCGTTGAAGGATGGCCTCCTTCTATCTACACCTCATCTGCTTTATCCTCACATTTTCCATGATTATGTCATTTTTGTTTCATCTAGTGAAAATTCATTTTCGGATGTTTCTATTTCCAATCATTTGAAGGGCACATGGAATGCTAGTCTTTCATTTAAATGGAGAGAGGACAAATCTCTCTTCTCGAATCCATCCAATCTCTCATCTTACCCTTCCAGAAACATAGAGGGTGAAATTTCTTGTTTTCCATCATCCCCTCTTTATGATTTGTCAGATCATGAGGATACTTATGTCCATCATCTTGAACCTTTTGATCATGGATGTCGTGATATTTTCATTCAATCATTCGATGACAATTTTGATATGTACATTGTTGATCTTTCTAAGTACTAATCTTTGATGATGCATCTTTTGTTGAATTGGAAACTCCTCAAGGTGTCGAGGCACTTCAGCCTAAGATGATGGTTATGTCAGGTTCTCGTAGCCTTGAGGTCAGTGCCACTTCAGATCCAAAATATGGTGAATCTTTTTAGGCTTCTCATCACTTTGTTCTTCACATTGAAAACCAATTTATTTTACATTTTTTCTATCCTCCACTGTGTTAGAGTTAGTATTTTCATATTCCCATCATTGATCAAAAATCCTCTTTTCATATCATATTAGGGTCTCATTCATAAATTTTTGTCATTCCACCTAGGCCCTCATTCAAAAGTTTACTCACTGATGGTAGCCTAAGTCAAAATCCCACACTCCCTCAAAAAATCAATATTTGTTGGCCCACCTTCTTGTGTCTTACTGAGCATACATTCATTTTAAAATTTCATTT
This sequence comes from Pinus taeda, assembly GCA_000404065.3. Lineage (NCBI taxonomy): Eukaryota > Viridiplantae > Streptophyta > Pinopsida > Pinales > Pinaceae > Pinus > Pinus taeda. The sequence goes on along the minus strand of APFE030115545.1, from coordinate 41,727 downwards.
CATCATGTCTTATGTTAGTCAAGTCGACATGAAGTCTCCTCATTCAAGGTTTTAATTAAGTCTCTAGGTTTCATTTTTTCAAGGTCCAATAAAACACCATTTCACTACATAAGGCCACAAAAACATGAGAGTGAAATAAATAATATCCTTTTTCATTGAAAAAAGGATTTGCAACATGTAACTATGGTTTCCAAATCTCTAATTTTCATTCCAAAAGTGACAGTTTTGTCTCAAATTGTAATTTTATTTCAAAAAGAGAGATGTAATTTTTTTTTTTTTTATGTAATTTCATGTTTATGATATGTAATAAGTCACTATTCATAGTTGTTTACTCAAACTCTATTGCCAATATCATCCAAGAAAAATTCAAAAGTGAAGATTGCAAAAAATTTAGCATCATCCACCTACAAAGGAAAAAGTTTGAAAGCAAATTAGTAAAGAGGTTAAAAAAAAGGTGAAAGGAAACATTAGAAACTGGGTTTTGAATCTAAAAGATCAAATTTGATAAGCTATAAAGGACCCCTTGGCTTTACAATCAGCCTCATTTTCCTCTTACCAATAATTGAGCAAACCCCAAGAGACCCCTTCCACTGTTGAAGCCAAAAATCAACAAAACAGAGCCGACGTTGTGTGTTTCCTTTTGGCGTTGTGTGTTTCCTTCTGGTGCTATGTGCTTCCTTAACGCGTTGCGCTTTTCCTTAAGGCGTTTCATGCTTTCTTGAGCTGTTGCACACTTTGCATTAGCGTTGTACGTTTTTGCAGGAAGGCTCCAATTACCTCCTTAGCTCCTCCAAGGTCCATTCAACCTCAAAACAAGTAAGTAGCTGCTTGGGAACGTGTTTTTCTTCCTCCTCAAGTCACTCCCTAAGTGTTTGAAATATGTAATTGAATATTTGGTTTAAGTTTATATCTAAACCGTGGATCTCCCCCCAAAACATTCCTTTCACTCTCATTCCCTTTTATACACTCCCCTACACCCTCCTTCCCTTTCCCTAAACTTTTATCCCATATACCCTTTAACACTTTGTCCCAAAACCTACATCCTCGGTGATACAACCACCTAGTCTCCCAAACCCCCTATATTGAAAACAATTTCCCCCCATCCCCAAGCTATCATACTACTACCCTATATCCCTCTCTAATACATATATCCCTTTACCCATCATCTTCATATTTACCCTTCCCCATACACCATATTTTATAAACACTACATTCCCAGTACCTTACACTTCCCTAGGGTTTGATACTAAACACCATGGCAGATGAGGAATACAAACCACACGATGAGGAAGAGGAAATTGATAGAGAGGAAATAAAGGTAAAGAAAGCTCACAAAGGAGTCTAGATACACAGATTTTAGTCAATAGATCTTAGGGAACTCTTAGCATCCCCTATGACTGTGACATCCTTCAAATGGCTAGGTTGTTATGATTTCTATGAGCAAGTTCAGGGAGTCCAACACAATCCTGAGTTGACTAGGCTCTTCATATCCAAACTCCAAGGCAACTAGGACACTGTAGCAGGTATCACATTTACTCTATCTACTGCCATCATATCAACTTCCACTGGGATCCTAGATGTTGGGGAAAAATGGTATAAACAAGGTGATTTTGAGAGCCATTATTATGAGCCTTACATGAAACCAAGGTATAGAAATGAAAGAAGGGGCTATTTTCCATTTTCACAAGTCCTTGATAGGTATGCCCCAATGATGAATATTATTATGAAATATTTTTCATGTGAAGGTAGATTTTCCAACATATATTCTTATCATATCCAACTTTTAATGCATTTCACTAGGGTAAAAATGCTCAATATAACCTACTATCTTTTTTGAAGTGTTCAGAAGATGACCTACATTGCCCAAAAGAGAGAGAAAAAAGATCAAATGAAGAGCCTATTTCATCATTCCCTTATTAAAATCATAGCTCTTTATCATCTCAAGGAACTCAACATTGCTTGGAGCACCTTCATAGCTAATCCCATATTCACTCATGCATCTGCTCAGAATGTTCAAAGCATCCCTTCATCATCTCATCCTTCCACTTCCATTCCTTCATCTCAACCCATTGAGTGTTCATCCTCATCTGATGAGTTAGACACACCATCACCTCCATCATCACCATTCCATGAGCATATTAATTCACCTAACAAAGATGAATTCAGAGAGAAAGAGCTCATTGAGCAAGTTGAGATCAGCAAACCTAAAGAGGTTGATTTGGGCATTTTGACAAATCTTATTACAGGGGACATAGTAAAATGTTTTCCACATAGATTGTGGGAGGTGCCTTGCCTTCTTCATCAACAAAGAAGGTACAAAAAGGCAAGGAGAAGATGACAGAGACAAAGATCCAATAGGAGGAGGACCTCCATGAGATAGAACATGATGTTCACTTAGTTGACCTAAGTGAACATGATGACAGTGAAAGCACAAGAATTTTCATCAAAGAAAAGGATGCACTCATAGGGGAGCTCTACGTCAACTTGAAGAGGGAAAAATACATGATTTCATACTATGAGTAGGAGAACAAGCAATTTGAGACCAAACATGAGCTCATGGAGATTCATCTCATCAAGGCAAAGAGGGAGGCTGAAAAAGCTAAGGCTTTACTTGACAAAGCATATGGAGAATATAATGACCAGATGGAGGAATAAGTACCAAGAAGAATTCCAAGGACCAGAGGCCTAAAAAGAGCATTGGATCTAGAAAAACAGAGAGAGGTTGAACTAGCTAATGAGCTCACCCTAAGTGAACAATTTGCGAAAATGGTCAATGAGAACTGGGAGCATTGGCTTGAGAGGGTGAAAAACCATCTTGAAAACCTCTTAGACAAGGCCAAAAGGGAAAATAACATTCAGAGAAATATGTAAAAGTATTATAGCTGAAGAAATCAAATAGCTAGGGCAAAGATGAAGGATGCCAAGGCAATAATTGAAGCCCTAATTCACCATGGGGAGAAGAAAAAGCTTGATATACTTGCAGAGGCTTCACTCCATGCCTAGAAAAATAAAAAATCAACTTCATGCCCAATTTTGAAGTCTTTTGGCTCATTTTTGGTAAAGTTTTCTTTCTTGTATTTTTTCAAGCAATTCCATATCAACAGTTTGGTCAAACTTGCAGCGCCTAGTTTTTTGAGGCATTTTGTGAAGGAATGGAAACTTCCAATGGATTTAGAAGGACCAAGACATATAGGAAAGCCATGTTTCCGTCCCTGGAAAGAAAAACTGGTAGGTGAAAAAGGAAAAAAACAACTTAAAAATCATGTTTCTGCCTATTTTCTGGACCAACCACTACGTGTTTGAGTAGTCTTCGGATAATGGAATTTTGAGGTGGCTAATCAAGCCTAGTTTGAAAAATAAGTGCAGTTTTGGAAACTAGACATGATAGTAATTCTAATGACCTATCTTGGTCTCAATTTAGACATCAGGAAGGTAGGTAAAATTCTACTTGAAGATGGCACCACACGTTTGACACTAGTGGTGCGCGTTTGACACTAGTGTTGTGTGTTTGACAGTTAGCCTAATTTTTCACTATTTCTCTCCAAAATTGAATTTTACTTCTGGGAAATCATTGTTTTACTAATGTAATTAATGTCTTTTATGTATTTATTATGTTTTTACTGTTACCTAGGGTAAATACATTAGGTAAAAGGCCTCCATGGCTTGTAATGAATCAATTTTCTTAAGTTAGGGATGAGTCACTTTAACCACCCTGCACTCTAGCTATCAGTTCAGTTTTTGTTGTAACTGCTTCTCTTCTCATGGATTTGACCCCTATGGCTAAGACAAGTTGGTTTGAGGCCTATATCTTTTAATTTCCTAGTCATTCTACAGGTTGGACTCTATTGGATGTTATACTGGGATTTTAGACTTTGGCATGAAATATATTGGATGAGTTGTAACTATTTTGGTGGGATTCCTGTAGCATTGTATTTTGATATTGTTTCCTCTTCAGTTACATATCTATGAATGTTTTGTACCTTTCATGATACATTTCACTTAAAATATGCTTTATTTTCAGGTTGTGATAAGCAAAATTCATCTTCTATGCTCTATTTGGGAAAATCATCATAAATTGTTTCATTTCTTCAATTTAAAAAGAATTCATGATTTTCATGCTCTTTTTAGCACCTCACCAGTCTAAACCTTTTCATTACTATACTATAAAGTGTTAAAGTAACTTTCCTACCTTTCCCCATCAGATGTTTGGAATTCTGATTCTATTTTTTCTTGACCTAGTTCACTCTCTGACCTAATTCAATCATGCAGTGACTACCCCAATAAAATCAAATCAAGCAAACCCTAAGCTACTATATCTAACCTAAATCCCTAATCTATCTAGCCCTCTTGGATGCGGTTCTTTGGAAGGAGCCCTGTTTGTCTTGGTAGGGCTAACTACCAAGTTAAATTGTTGGTATGTGGTTACCTCAGCTGGACTCTTCCTCGGCCTTGGAAATCCAGAGGAGTGATAACATACTGGCGCTATTACCAGGGAATGAAAGGTTCATTTTCCCTGGGTGTATGACTAGTTCCCATTCGAGTTTGGTCCTATGGATGATGGAACTAAGCTTCATCAAGGATGATTCCTTAATTCTAGTGTTGAGATTGTAGAGCTAGCATCGAGGAGACAAACAAGGCAAAATTCCACATCCTGATCTAGCTGATTCAGTCGAAGACAAACAGAGCTTATTCAAAAATCAAAGAAGGTTACATGTCACTCGTTCAATTAGACGTCATTTCATTGGTAAGATTTTGATCATTACCAAGTTAACATTTCTATATTGAAAACTTTCCTTTGAAAAGATCTTTGTTCAGCTCAAAGTCTTAGGTGTTTTTCCTCATATAGTCTATGACCCTGTTAAGATACTGGCTCTGAAAACTATACCAAGTCAAACCCTAACCAAAATCCTCCTTCCTCGGTTGATAACCCTAAAATATTGTTGAGAAAGCCTAAATTCCCTTTCCTTAAGACTGAAACTACAAAATTTGAAAGGTCCACTTCCTTTCCAGATCATATACTTAGTATTGAGGATATCCCATTTGACATTAAATTTGAGCTATCCTTATTTTGTTTGAAATAAGTCTTGTCTTATGAAATAATTTTTTGATCCCATAGAGTTTGACTCATACCTTCCTACCTTAAAGTATTTGTTTAATCAACCTTCTGTTGCTTCTCATTCTTCAAAACTTGAGCATGAGGTTTGGTCTAATTTTGACAAACTTCAAAGCCTAGCTGATCAATTACAAATCACTGCGAAAAAGGCCTATATTCAGTATCAACATGAAAGCTTGTCTTCTGCCATATCCCCTACCACACCTCTGAAAACATCCATATCGCCACCTTCATCCTCATCCCAACCAACATAACCCATTGCAATTCTGATTCACCATTCCCTAGTAGTCATGGCGAGATTTGCACATTTAGTATTACCTGGTCACTTGACAATACTACCTCATACCTATGGCTAGAGACTTCCTCTTTTTGATGGCAGCCTGAGGGTCACTCACACTATCATATTGATAAGATGGCCGATTTCATTAACTTATAGGAGGTTGATGAAGATGATGCCAAAATGAGACTAATGGCCCAAAGTTTTTCTGGAGATGTGAAAAAATGGTTCTGTGGTTTGGTAGTACGCTCTATTGATATTCCTCAAAGGTTAAATGATTTGTTCTTAGCCAGGTGGTGAGAAAAGAAGAATCCATTACAGATCTTGGTAGAATATAATACATTGACAAGCAATCCTAACGAGATGGTTCAAGAGTTCACTATAAGGTTTAATCAGATCTACAATTCCATTTCGGATAAAATGAAAGCTCCACTTGATTTGGCACTTTAACATTACCTAGATGCTTTTGATCTAGAAATGGCCTATTTAAGAAGGGAAATAGATCCTCTAACTCTGGAAGAAACGTAGAATAATGCAGTAAGTGTGGAAGTGAACTTGATGATTAAAACGTCTTAGTTGAAACATGAGAAATTGGAAAAAAGAGTAACCATCAAAGAAGAACCTTCTTCTTCAACCAATCTCAAATTAGATGCATTGATCCGAACCATGGAGAGAATGGCTGACCGAATGATAAATTTAGATAGACCTCAGGAGCCACAAGTTAGAAATCCGAACTTTAGAAACTAGCAGCAACCTCAATACAAGATAAAACAAAGAGAGAAGAAATCTTCTGAAGCATCGAAATCTCAACATCTAATTAAGACACCCTTCAATGAGAACTATGATCAAGGAGAGTTAGATGATGAAATTGTTATATATCTAGGGGGGTAATATGGGGTACCAAGGGAGGTACCCAAGGTAATAATGTAATAATGGGATGGGCCATAGTAATAAATAAGGTGGTTAACCCATGTCATGTAAGGGACCACAAATAGTTAATAATAATGTAAGGGGCCCATGGTATTAGTTGATGGTATGAGGAAACCATGGTAATGATGCATGGTATTGTATGTATGAGGCCTATATAGAGGCTAGAGACTTCACATGGAGAGATATGAAGAGAAATAGTCTTGTATGAACAAGCACATGGCTTGTGGAGTATTCTCCTTCCTTAAGGAGTGAATGTATGGTGTTTCCCTACCTTAAGGGTTTGATAATAAAGAAGAATTTCTATCTATTTTGATCTTGTTATTTATTGGGTTATTTCTGTTATCACATATTTTTGGGTTAGATCTACAACAAGTGGTATCAGAGCACTTTCTTGGGCACAAAAGTGGAATTTGTTTTTTTACTTTTTGCAGGATTTCAAGGGCGGCGAGTTTGCAGATCAGATCTGTACATTTTGGTTCAATATCTGAAAAATATGATTTCAGATCTGTATTCCTTGTGAAAAAATAGCTTATTTCAAAAAAAAAATCGGTCGAATCGGAGTTCGGATGAAGGAGATATCACTGATTTAAAAATCAGTAGGGTTGCAGATAATTTTTCAGGGCAGCGATTTTGTGGCGTAGATATAGAAGTCCTGGTGCCAGATCTGCAAGATCTAATTGCAGATCGGGAATATTTGTGAAAACACACCCAATTTCAAAAAAAAAATCAGGCGAATCGGAGTCCGGATGAGGGAGATATCGCTGATTTAAAATCAACACTTTTTTCAGAAATTTTGGGTGACGGCGGGAGAGTAGCAGCGCAGATCTGGAATTCTAGTGCCTGGATCAAGATTTTTATCACATGGGTAGATGCAGAATGGTTGTTACATTTCTAAAAACAGGTCATAATAAGGATTCTGAGCAATATTGACAAAACTGTGACAATTTCAAATTTTCGCCAATTTTTTTGTGATGGGGTACCTAGATCAGAAATTGAAGGCCTTGTATAGATTTGATGGCTCTCATCCAGCCAAATGGCTAGCAACAATGGAGAAATATTTCGAATTGGATCACATCGATGATGATTACAATCAGCTTAAGATGGGGAGCAATTACTTGGACTATGAAATACGGCAATGGTACATAGGGAATCAACGTGGCTATGAAAGGTTCTTGACTTGGGACGCCTTCAAAAAAGCTCTTATGGACCAATTTGACCGTAAATTTTTTGTGGATAAGCTCATGCAGACAGACACAGAGCCTAGCAAAGACTTTATTTTTAAAGGAAAGAAGGAAATTAAGGAACCAAAAGGGTTATTTTTTGCTGGTATCTCTGTATTGCAGGTTCATGGATTGATTCAGAAGGGGAAAATCATTGTGTCTATCAATCTGAGTTGCAAGCAAAATCTCATCAATATCAACTTGGCAAAAAAATTGCAAATTTCAGCAAAACAAATTGAAAACACACGAGTAGATGATAATGATGTTCAAGTGTACAAGGATTTGAAGATTTCTATGGATAAGTATGTGTTGCATGGTGAATTTTATGCTTCAAAGATGGATAATATGGATGTTGTTTTGGGATATCCTTGGATGGAATCCATGGGTACTATCAATATTAATGTGCAGAAGAAATTCCTGAAGCTATGGTATAAAAAGAAGAAAATTACATTACAGGATATTTCCATCCATAAACAGATAGAGCACATGGAGGCTGAAACAGAAGATGTTCCAGGATCTGACATATCAGATGATGAGCAGTTGATGGTAGACAATCAGACACAAACAGAGGCTGAAGCAGAAAAGGTTACAGGTGTTGATACATCAAAGAAGGACTCAGTGGTTGAAATCATATTGGAAAAGAAGACACCACAACAGGCACCTCAGCAGGGTGAATTAAAGAAAAAGACATCGTGGGTTAAAGCTTCAACATATCATCACCCACATCACCCCGCAAGACAACCATCAAGATGGAAACCAGTTAGTCACAAGGACAACAACCCCCACAAGATAAATAGGGAGAAGCAAAGATCCACCTACTACACACAGAAGAGCTACCACGGTCAACTTCCATCTCAAGCGAGCGAGGCACCAGCGAGATCGAGGGTTCACCTTTCTCTTGGATGGCTAGATGCACGTGCATGGTATCAGTGGACTACTCTTTTGAGTAGATCTTATTATTTGTGTTCTTCCCATGTTTCGGGGACGAAACATGCTAGGGGGGTGGAATGTTATATACCTAGGGGGGATAATATGGGGTACCAAGGGAGGTACCCAAGGTAATAATGTAATAATGGGATGGGCCATAGTAATAAATAAGGTGGTTAACCCATGTCATGTAAGGGACCACAAGAAGTTAATAATAATGTAAGGGGCCCATGGTATTAGTTGATGGTATGAGGAAACCATGGTAATGATGCATGGTATTGCATGTATGAGGCCTATATAGAGGCTAGAGAATCCACATGGAGAGATATGAAGAGAAGTATTCTTGTATGAACAGGCATATGGCTTTTGGAGTGTTCTCCTTCCTTAAGGAGTGAATGTAAGGTGTCGCCCTACCTTAAGGGTTTGATAATAAAGAATCATTTCATATACTTTCTGGGTTAATTGCATTATCTTATATTTTCATATCAGATCTATAATATTTTTGGGTTAGATCTACAACAGAAATGGAACCGATTTTCAAGGAAAACCACTTATTCAGAGAAGATTACCATTGCATTTTCTTGATGGAAAATGAGAAGTATGTCGAGGATATGGAGGATCCTAAGGATGAAGACTACATGCTAGAAAATGACAATGCACTGGAAACTCAATCTGATGATTATCAAAGAGGATACTTGAACGCACTCAACTCTCAGCAGAAGCAATATTCCTTGAGAAATAGAGATGTCCCAATCACTCCCATTTAGAAAAGAACCTCATAGAAGAAGGATACTCCACCAAAAATAAATCCTCAGGGAAATTAGAACAAGGGTAAAGGGATGGTAGCAACTAACCAAAGAAAATTAAATAAAGCATCTACAAGAAATCCAAAAAAAGACCTTGACATTTAGAAGAAGGATCAAATAGCAAGAGATCTACCTGAGAAAAGAGACATCATCCAAAAAGAGGTAGACAAATCTAACTTATTCAATTTAGAAACTGAAAATTCAAAGTTGAAAGTGTCAATCCCTCTTACTGAACTTGTCAAAAATAGCCATTACGAGTACGATATAGTTAAAATGCTAAAAGTTGATCCTATGTCTGATATGGTTAATATTGAAGATGACCAACCCAAATTGATTTTTTGTCTAGCCATAAATGGTTAGCCAGGAGATAGTGATGTTCCTCCATTTTACCTAAGTTTAAGAATCCATGAGTTCATTCTTCATAATTCCGTATTTGACTCCAAAGTGACCCATAATTTAATGCCCAAGGCCATCATGGGAAGGTTGGGTCTAGATATAACTCAGGAGTATCATGAGTTGTACTCTTTTGTTTTCGATAAGGTCCATTGTCTTGGTCTAATCAAGGATTTGGTAGTATCCCTGGACCAAATCTCGAAAAATAATGTTTTAATGGATATGGTGGTAGCTGACATACCACCATGGTTTGGGATATTATTGTCAAGGTCCCAGGGAGTGAAACTAAGAGACACATTGCAGTTAGACTTCTCCTATGCCACCATCCCAGTTTTCAGGCAATTGAGGAAGTTGTACCGAGAAACAAAAATGAAATTCATGATAACTAGCAAGGAGAAACCCAATAACCATCCTATAAATGTTGTACATACAAATTTAGAGTCATTTATTTTATATAATGATAGTGGACAGAACGATGTGGATAGTCATCTTATGGAAATTAAAGATGTACTAGAGAGTTTCAATTGTATAAAGATATTTTCGGATCAGGAAAAAGAAAAGCTACCAAGTTCATCAGAACAACCATTGGGCAAGGCAGCGAAAGGCTTAGAACAACCATTAGAGAAGGTAATGGAAAATTCAGAACACTCTGAAGACAAAGTTCATAAAATTGACCCAAACTAGAACCAAGATGTATAGCCCATGGAAGAGGAACATGGCCTTTGGACCATGGAATCTGATGGTTCTCTTGGGAAAGATGGAGTAGGTATTGGTATTTGGATTCGAATTCCACATCATTAGCAAGGTAAGCTCCCTTAGAATGTTAGATTATGCTAATACAAGTTATCTTTTGATTGCACTAACAATGAGGTGGAGTATGAAGCACTGATCACGGGTTTATAGATCTTGAAAAGGTTAGGTGCACAAAAAATTTAAGTGTATGGTGATTCAAAACTCGTGATCAAGCAAGTCAAAGGAGAATATCAAGTTCATCATCCATGAATGAAACAATATAGAAATGCAGTTTTAGAGATTCTTAGGATGTTTCTTGAATATACACTTTCAAGTGTATCAAGGAGTTAGAATCTTATGGCGTATTCATTAGCTACAATTGCAAGCAATTTCAAAATCCCCATTTTTTCAAACAATAAATTTGATATTCATGTGAAGCATCGACCCTTTGTTCCTGATAACTTGCGATATTGGAAAGTATTCTGGGATGAAAAGAAGGTGAATAAATTTCTTCAGAGTGAAGGAGAGTTTGAAAACTATTCTATGGATTAAGTTTATGATGAGGATGATCAAGTCATTGAGGAAACCCAAGTTGACATATTACAGCTGAAGGACAACAATATTTCGAAAGGTCTTGTACCTTTGGAAGACTTGTTTGATCAAGATGATTTTGCAAGGAAGCCTACATTAGTCCCTATAGAGAAAGGTGTGGAAGACGTGAACATTGGAACTACAGACAAACCAAAAATGATCAAGTTGTCCAAAACATTGTCTCCCAAGGTAAAAGAGAAATAGATTCATTTGTTGTCTGAATTTTGGCTTGGGATTATACAGATTTAAAGGAGTATGAAAAGAAAATAATTTAGCATAACATCCCAATTAAGCCCAATCAAAATCCATTCAGGTAAAAGCTAAGAAGGATTAACCCGAGGTTGTTGCCACCCATAAAGAAAGAAGTTAAGATTATTTACAAGGTGGACATCATTGTTCCTATCAGATTTTTTGATTGGATATCAAATCTAGTCCTGACGAGAAGGAATACCAAAGAGATTAGGCTCTACGTAGACTTCAAAAACTTGAACAAAATATCTCTGAAAGATAATTATCCGCTTCCCAAAATGGAGCATATCCTTTAAAGAGTTGTGGGCACTTCCCGGCTGTCACTTTTGGATGGCTACCCTAGTTACAATCAAGTTTTAGTGCATGAAAATGATCAGGACAAGGAAACATTCACCACACCTTGGGGTACATTTAAATATGCAAAAATTCCATTTGGTCTCAAAAATGAAGGGGCCACTTTTTAGTGTGCCATGGACATACCCTTTTCAGATGAAAAAGATGTTTTCTTAGTTGTATACTTAGATGATGTAATCGTATTTTCGCATTTAGATGATGAACATTTGCACCATTTAAGAGTCATTTTTTAGAAATGTGGAAAGTTCAGAATCTCTCTCAATCCGAAGAAACATTTGTTTGCTATAGAGGAAAGAAAACTTCTCAGTCACATCATTTTGAAGGATGGAATCTAGATTGACCCTTCATGAGGAGAAGTCATTCAGCAAATTGACTTCCCTCGTAGCAAGAAAGAAATCCAAGCATTCAATGGTAAGATGAATTTCTTATGAAAATTTATACCTAATTTGGCTCAACATATTATATAAATGACCAATATGTTGAAAAAGGATAACAAGGTGAAGTGGTCCGAAGAAGCCCACAAGTCCTTTCATGCAGTAAAGCTTACCTTAACCACTGCCTTGTTTTAATCAGTTCGGATTACTCCAATGATTTTATTATATTTTCATTCACTTCTGAGCATACCATGGCAATAATACTAATGCAAAAATGGGATAAAACTGAGCTTCCAATAGCACTTTCCAGTCGCAATATTAGGGATGCATCCCTCAAGTACAACATCATTTAGAAAAAGGCCTTGGCTTTGGTAAAGGCGATCAAAGATTTCAGAGTTTAGATTTGACATTCACATACTCTAGCTTATGTCCCTAATGCAGTGGTAAAATAAGTTCTTGTGCAAAATGACCCAGAAGGTAGAAGAGGTAGATGGATAGCAACATTATTAGAATATGATCTTGAGATCAATCCTACCAAGCTGATCAAGGGTCAAGGCTTAGCCAAACTCATGGCCAAGTCAAACCTTCATGCTCTAGACATAAACTTTGTAGCAACATTATCCAACAATCAAGAAGAAGTGTATCTCATTCAGGTATCTGAAATATTTCTATCATCTCCACATCTTCAACATCTAAATCCCCCTTTAGGCATGTTTAAGGCTAAGAGTAGGTCATTCAAGTTGAAGGCTTCCAAATATTGTATCATGGACATTGCACTTTATTGAAAAGATCCTCAAGATGTGTTGCTAAACTGCTTGAATGAAGATGAGTCTAAAGAGGTAATAAATGACTTCCACAAGGCGATTGTGGGGGCCACTTGTACTGGAAGACCATAGCCAACAAAGTACTGAGAGTGGGTTACTATTGGCCTACACTTTTTGCAGATATATACAAGGTAGTGATGAGTTGTCACAAATGTCAAGTTTTCCAAGCTAAAAGAAAGCTTCGTCCTTTGCCTCTATAACCTATATCAGTTAGTGCACCTTTTCAGTAGTGGGACCTAGGTTTCATAGATGATACCAATACATCATCATCTGCAAAAAACAAGTGGATATTGACAGTGACATACTACTTCACTAAGTGGATCGGAGCAATCCCAACCAGGAAAGCAACAAATCCAATTATCATTAAGTTTTTAGAAACTAATATTTTGTCCCATTTTGGTTGTCCTAATATTATTATCATAGACAACGTGGGAACATTCAAGTCCAAAAAGATGTTTGAGTTTTGTGACAAATACAATATTCAGTTGGGACATTCTACAACATACTATCCATAAGGAAATGTTTTGGTGGAGTCCTCTAGTAAATCCTTAATCAACATCATCAAGAAACTATTGGAGGCCAAAAAAAAGAATTGGCACAAAAATATGATCAATGCATTGCGGGAAGATTGGGTGAGTAGTAAGAAATCTCTATGGCTTTCTCCTTTTCAGATTGTGTATGGACTAGACATTGTTTTTCCTTCATCATTAGCACCAATCATGAAATTGTTACAAGAAGCAAGAAGTGAAGAGAATGATATTCAGTTCCAGATCAATCAAATGAATCACTTAGAGAAGACATAGGATGAGGTAATTGAGGACCCCTCTAAGCTTTATTAGAGGATAAAGAGAATATATGACCAGAAAACAAAGGAAGATGACTTCAAAAATGGAGATGTGTTGCTTCGTTGGGATGCCAAAAAAAAAGACAACGGTAAGCATTGTAAATTTGAAAACCTAAGGAAAGGCCCTTATCATATTTCATCTTTCCGAGGACAAAATTCTTTCTTGTTGGATGAGATGAATGGATAACCATTCTTAGGAGGACCAGTCAATGGAAGGCTCCTGAAGCATTATCTTTTCTGAATTGTCATGGTTTCATTGTACATACATTTTAATTTTCTGCAAGAGTGAAGTAGAAGATCAATCGAGTTCAAAGCCCAAAGTGAATGCCATGGAACTTCACTGATTTTCGTCCATTTTTAGTATTCAGTCCTTAGTCATGTATGTTAGTTTTGAGTCAGTTTGAGTTATTTGAGTTGTCAGCATTTAGTCATGCATTCCAGTTTGATTTTTTGACCATATTGGCCCATATGGTTAGGCACTTGGTCTATGGTGTTCTTGACACCTCCAAGGAGCTTCCATCCCCGAATAAGGCTGATGTTAGAGTTAGTATTTGCATATTTCCATCAGTGATAAAAAATCCTCTTTTCATATCATATTAGGGTCTCAATTAGAAATTTTTGTCATTCCACCTAGGTCCTCATTCAAAAGTTTACTCGCTAATGGTAGCCCAAGTCAAAATCCCCCTCTCCCTCAAAAAATAAATATTTTCTCGCCCACATTCTCGTGTCTTAATGAGCATAAATTCATTTTAAAAGATCATTTCATCATGTCTTATTCCAGTCAAGTCTACATGAAGTCTCCTCATTCAAGGTTTTCATTACGTCTCTAGGTTTCATTTTTTCAAGGTCCATTAAAACACCATTTCATTGCATAAGGCCAGAAAAAGCATGAGAGTGAAAGAAATAATATCCTTTTTCATTCAAAAAAAGGATTTGCAAGATGTAACTATGGTTGCTAGATCTCTAATTTTCATTCCAAAAGTGAAAGTTTTGTTTCATATTGTAATTTTATTTCAAAAAGAGAGATGTAATATTTTTATTTATTTATGTAATTTTATGTTTATCATATGTATTAAGTCACTATTCCTAGCTGTTTACTCAAACCCTATTCCAATATCATCCAAGCAAAAGTCAAAAGTGAAGATTTCCAAAAATTTAGTATCATCCACTTGCAAAGGAAAAATTCAAAAAGAAAATTAGCAAAGAGGTTAAGAAAAAGGTGAAAGGAAACATTAGAAAGTGGGTTTTGAATCTAAAAGCTCAAATTTAATCAGCTCTAAAGGACCTCTTGGCATTAAACTCAGCCTCATTTTCCTCTTACCACTGATTGAGCAAACCCCAAGAGACGCTTTCCACAGTTCAAGGAGAAAATCAGCAGAACAGAGACGGTGCAGAGCATTTGCTTCTGGCGCTTCGTGTTTCCTTATGGTGCTATGTGTTTACCTTGCATTGTGTGTTTCCTTAAGGCATTGTGCACTTGCCTAAGGTGTTGCGCACTCTGGATTGGTGCTGCACATTTGTCTAGGAAGGCTCCAGTTACCTACTCAGCTCCTCCAAGGTCCATTCAACCTCAAAATAGGTAAGTAGCTCCTTGGGAAGGTATTTTTCTTCCTCCTCAAGTCACTCCCTAAGTTTTTGAAATATTTAATTGAAGATTTGGTTTAATTTTATATCTAAACCCTATATTTCCCCCAAAAAACTTCATTGCACTCTCATTCCATTATATACACTCCCCTGCACCCTCCTTCCCTTTCCCTAAACCTTTATCCTAGATACCCTTTAACACTTTGTCCCAAAACCTAAGTCCTAGGTGATACAACCACCTAGGCTCCCAAACCCCCTATATTGAAAACAATTTCCCCCCATCCCTAAGGTATGATATTACTACTCTATATCCTTCTCCAATACATATATCCCTTTACCCATCATCTTCATATTTACCCTTCCCCATGCACCATATTTCCTAAAAACTACATTCCCAGTACCTTACACCTCCCTAGGGTTTGATACTAAACACCATGGAAGATGAGGAATACAAACCACACAATGAGGAAGAGGAAACTGATAGAGAAGAAACAGAGGTAAAGAAATCTCACAAAGGAGTCCAGATACACATATTTGAGCCCACCAATCTCAGGGAACTCTTAGCATCTGCATATGATTGTGACATCCTTCAAATGGCTAGGTTGTTACGATTTTTGTGAGCAAGTTCAGGGAGTCCAACGCCATCCTAAGTTTACTACTCTCTTCATATCCAAATTCCAAGACAACTAGGTCAATGTAGAAGGCATCACATTTACTCTATCTACTGCCATCATATCAGCAATACTGAGATACCAGATGTTGGGGAGAAATGGTTTAAACAAGGTGATTTGGAGAGGCATTATTATGAGCCTTACATGAAACCAAGGTATAGAAATGAAAGAAGGGGTTAATTTCCTTTTTCACACCTCCTTGACAGATATGCCCCAATGATGAAGATTATTATGAAATATTTTTCATGTGAAGGTAGATTATCTAGTGTCTACTCTTATCATGTCCCACTTTTTAATGCATTTCACTACGGTAAAAATGCTTAATATATCCTACTATATTTTATAGAGAGTTTAGAAGATGACCTACATTGCCCAAAAGAGAGAGTACAAAGATCAAATGAATATCTTATTTCATCATTCCCTCATTAAAATAAATATTCTTTATCATCTCGAGGAACTCAACATTTCTCGGAGCACCTTCATAGCTAATCCCATATTCACTCATGCATCTGCTCAGAATGTTCAAAACATCCCTTCATCATCTCATCCTTCCACTTTCATTCCTCCATCTCAGCCCATTGATCATTCATCCACATCTGATGAGTCAGCCATACCATCACCTCCATCATCACCATTACATGAGCATATTCATTCACCTAACAAAGATGAATTTAGAGAGCAAGAGCACATTGAACAAGTTGAGGTCAACAAACCTAAAGAGGCCGATTTGGGCATTTTGACACATACTTATCATAGGGGACATAGTAAAGTGTTTTCCCCACAGATTGTGGGAGGGGCCTTTCCTTCTTCATTAGCAAAGTAGGTACAAAAAGACAAGGAGAATATGACAGAGACAATGATCTAGCAGGAGGAGGACCTCCATGAGAGAGAACAAGATTTTCACTTAGTTGACCTAAGTGAGCATGATAATAGTGAAAACACAAGAATTTTCATCAAAGAAAAGGATGCACCCATAGGGGAGCTCTAGGTCAATTTACAGAGGGAAAAATACATAATTTCATACTATGAGTAGGAGAACAAGCAGTTTGAGACCAAACTTGAGCTCATGGAGATTTAGCTCGTCAAGGAAAAGATAGAGCTTGAAAAAGCTAAGGCTTTACGTGATGAAGCATATGGAGAATATAGTGACAAACTGGAGGAATAGGTACCAAGAAGAAGGCTAAAGACTAGAGGCCTAAAAAGAGCATTGGAGCTAGAAAAATAGAGAGAGGTTGAACTAGCTAATGAGCTCACCCTAAGTGAACAATTTTCCAAAATGTTCAATGAGAACTAGGAGCATTGGCTTGAGAGGGTGAATAGCCATCTTGAAAACCTCATAGACAAGGCCAAAAGGGACAATAAAATTCATAGAAAGATGGAAAAGTATTATTGGTGAAGAAATCAAATAGCTAGGGTAAAGCTCAAGGCTACTAAGGCAAGAATTGAAGCCCTAATTCACCAAGGGGAGATGAAAAAGCTTGATATACTTGTAGAGGCTTCACTCCATGCCTAGCAACATCAAACATCAACTTCTTACCCAATTTTGAAGAATTTTGGCTCCTTTTTGGTAAATTTTGTTTTCCTGTCTTTTTTCATGCAATTCCATATCAATGTTTGGTCAAACGCGCAACACCCTACGTGTTTCACACTTTTGTGAGGCATTTTTTGAAGGAATGGAAATCACCAGTGTATTTAGAAGGACCAAGACATCCAAGAAAACCATGTTTCCAACCCTGGAAAGAAAAATGGTAGGTGAAAAAGGAAAAAAACCACCTAAAAGTCATGTTTCTACCCCTTTTCTCAACCAGGCGCTCCGTGTTTGAGTAGTCTTGGGAGAATGAAATTTTGAGGGGCTAATCAAGCCCATTTTGAAAAAAAAAGGCAGTTTTGGAAACTAGATAGGATAAGGTTTCCAACGAGCTATCCTGGGCTAAATTTAGACATCGGAAGATAGGTAAAAGTCATCTTGAAGATGGAGCTACGCGTTGACACTAGCGTTGTGCTTTTGACAGTTAGCCCAATTTTTCACTATTTCTCTCCAAAATTGATTTTTACCTATGGGAAATTATTTTTTTCTGATGTAATTGATGTAATTATTATGTTTTTACTATTAACTAGGGTAAATACATTAGGTAATTGGCCTCCATGGCTTGTAATGAATCAGTTTGGTTCAGTTAGGCATTAGTCACTTTAACCACCCTACACTATAGCTATTAGTTCAATTTTTGTTGTAACTGCTCCTCCTCTAATGGATTAGTCACCTGAGGCTAGAATGAGTTGGTTTGAGGCCTTTATCTTGTAATTTCTTAGTGATTCTATAGGTTGGACTCTAGTGGATGTTGTATTAGTGTTTCAGACTTTGGCATGAAATATATTGGATGAGTTGCAGCTATTTTGGTGGGATTCCTGTGGCATGGTATTTCGATATTATTTCCCTTTATTAACATATTTATGAATGTTTTGTACCTTTCATGATCCATTTAAATTCAAATATGTTTGATTTTCAAGGTGTGATAAGCAGAATTCATCTTCTATCCTCTGTTTTGGGGAACTCATCATAAATTGTTTCATTTCTTTAGTTTAAAAATAATTCATGGTTTTCATTCTCTTTTTAGCACCTCACCAGTCTAAACCATTTCATCACTATACTAAAAATTGCTAAAGTAACTTTCCCACCTTTCCCCATCAGATGTCTACAATTCTGATTCTCTTTTTCCCTGACCTAGTTCACTCTCTGACCTAATTTTCTCATCCAGTGACTACCCCAGTCAAATCAAATCAAACAAACCCTGAGCTACTATATCTAGCATAAAACCCTAATCTATCCAATCCTCTTAGTTATGATTCGTTGGTGAGAGCCCTCTCCGTATTGGTAGGGCTAGCTACCAATTCAAAAGCTTGGTCTGTGGTTACCTCAGCTAGACTCTTCCTCAGCCTTATAGATCTAGAGTAGTGATACCACAGTGAAATCACACAATCCTATTTCTCAAGCATTGGAGGAGTCGTACATAACAAGAAATGTTGTGAAATGGAAGTTTTCTTCTTTCTTTATGTTTTCTCATTTTTCAAGTTCGAAGGTGTGTACATGCTTGTCTTTCACTCGTAATGTGTTAGGAAACCATGTTACATCCACAAATTTCCTTTCATGTGCTTTCCATTTTTACTTTTCTATGGATGCATTCAATCTTTGAAAGTATTGGTTGACATTGTTTTATATTTCTTATTGGTTGGTTTTCCTGTATATCTTTCTTCTCGACCATGCTCTTGCCTACATGGGCCAACGAATGTGCTTATCCTTGTATCAAAGGATCACTTCACGTGAGTTGTCTTATGTTCTTCTTAGGTTAGGAGTAAGAGTAGTGTTTTCCTTTCTTGTTTGTTTCCTAATTTTCTTACATTTCTTTGCTTTATCCTGCCCTTTCCTTGGTTTCTTTTCTTTTAAACCGTAGGTTAGTTTTCACATGAAACTATGTTTGTCTTCTTAGATAAGCAGGGTCAAGTCCAAGAGGAACTTGTACAACTATCAACACTTGGTTATTTGTCTTTTCCCTCACTTTATGTGAATCTTTAATTTCTTCTAATTGATGATACGCTGATCACGTTCCTTTCAAATGGAGTCATTGTGAAATCATGATGCTTGCACTCTTAACTAGTACTACCTAATCTAATTGGTTTTATATTTTCATTTAACATTTTCCAACTTAGTTAAGTAAAGTAAGGAGGGGGGAAAACCTTAACAAGTATGTCATGGGTATATATAAATATCCTTCTCTTAATGGACAACCTCTTTTGCTCTCAGTAAGTTGGGATCCCTCTTCTCCCTCATGAAATAAATAAGTGCCTATGTAGAGTTCTTTGAAAAATGAAAACAAAGAAAGGGTGAAAGAAGAGAAAGAATTCCTGAGTAGAGAGGTGAAGCAAGTCCGTCAGGGCACTATCTATGCTCATTGGCGGTGGAGGAATTCTTGTGTTCCTAAAGTGACTCCATTGAGGCACTGTCTAGGCTTGCTAGTAGCAGAGCAACACCAGAGATGAAACTAAAACTCTAACAATCTATTTTACTTGTTCATCTATATACCCCTCATCCCCAATTGAAACAACTCATTTTGACTTGGCTTGGTATGTGTGCTCTTGATAAAGAGAATTGTAGGGGCTACATCTTTAACTCAAGATAAGTGAAGAAGCTATGATAATCAAAGACTTGAATAACACTTCTGGAAGAATTAGGCTCACTTTGGTCCATACAAAAAGTTGGAGTTCTACCAGTGTGTTGCCAATGTTGTAGTGACTAAAACCACCCTCCAATTTTTTTCCTTTGCTTTGATTTTGGAACCTTCCTTCTAAACCACAACAACTCATCTTGCACTAATCCAGGTACATTTTCTTCGATTGAGCCTTATTATTTTCATCTTGGCTTGTGTTTGATCACTTAGTTCATTTTATAATGCACAATTCAATCTCATGACTTGGTCCCTTAGCATTTCTAGGCTTTCCTCAAAGAAATGCAAATTGTTTTAGGGCAACTAGTCTTTCTCTTGGGAATTGCATAGTCCTAATGGCATTGAGAATTGAGCTCAGAAAATGTGTAGTACTGAATGAAATTCATCCATGAGCTAGGGAATTACACACATAGGAGATCCAACCCAGAGCAACTAAGCCCATAAATTGCATAAGCCTCATTGTCCTCAGAAACTATGCAGTGCATGAACTAGAGAGTTCTCAAGTCCTTCCTAGAACTGCACATATTTCTGCGCAATGCATGGTAGTTTTTCCCAAAAAGGAAAAAAAGGAAAAAGCATGCGTAAAAAATAGGGATTTCTTTTATGTAACCTGAGGGAGGCGCTCGTGTTATTCTTAGAAACTACTACCAAGTGCCACTTTTTCCTTTATTGTAGGCATGAACGTCATAAATCGTAACTTGACCAAATCTATTTAATCGATGCTACAAGAGCTCATTTTCACACTTGATATTGGAGCTCTAGCATTCCCAAGAAGATCAAGGAGCCTTTGGTGCAATAGTCGTCACTTTTTTGGGTGATTTTTGCTTTTCTCATCTTTTCCCACTTTTTTGTTGCTTTTTGTTGTTTAAGTTGTGAGAGTGTTGTTTCACTTGTTTTAGCTTCAAGAAGTGTTGTTTCAAGTTTTATATTGTCTTTCCCAAATATCACATGAGTTTTCCCATTTTTTCACCAACGGTCACTGTTGCGACGGATCTCTTCACATGATTGTTTTCCTTTAGTTTAGTCAATAATTGCACTTGTTTCACATGCATGCATCAACACTTAGTTAGATCCGCACTCACCATCACACAAGTTTTCATATCTCTATGAATTTCACACTCCCCATGGGAAAAACTAGGTCCCTTGCCCAATTCTCACCTTTCACTACTTGAACTACGCAATATGGAAGTTCAAGGCCTCTACCTTGGCTTCTAGAATTGCACAAAGCATGGCCTAGGCTTGCTCCAACTGTGCACTGTGAAGTTCTAGGATATATCCTCCTAGCTTGGCTATTGAGATTGTGCTATTCATAGTCTCCCCTGGCCTTGGCCCAGATTGAATTGTGCATTACACAATTCCAGTCATTAAGCTTCCCACTGATTGATGAGACTGCCCAGTGCATAGTTCCCATAGTCAGCCAGTGACCTCTATCAGACAAAAGTGCACAATCCTTCCCATAATGAGCTTGACTTGCTTCTTGATCTTGTATAGAAGTTATTTTGCATTTAACTAATATTTTCTTGCCATGAGTGTCCTCTCTATCCCATAGGTACAACATTTGTTGAGCATCTCTCCAATAGTTACAGGTAATATGGCATCCAAAAGAGCTGCATCAAAGGAAACTACTGAGAGTAGTACTGGGGAAGTAGTTGAGTAGGCATAGGTTAATCTACTAGTGTATGCAGCTACTCAGCTGTTCATTGAGAAGGGTACAACAATGAGATGGCAGTTAATCCAAGAAAAATTTGTAGAGGACTTCATGGCAGACTTCGAGGACCAATAGGTTTATATTAGCATCAAATGGTCAGGG
Source organism: Pinus taeda (assembly GCA_000404065.3). Lineage (NCBI taxonomy): Eukaryota > Viridiplantae > Streptophyta > Pinopsida > Pinales > Pinaceae > Pinus > Pinus taeda. Next base: position 19,808 of record APFE030115545.1, on the reverse strand, counting down.
TTATATACGGTTGCATGCAGGTACCCTGCCTTCCCATGTGTGTACATTCTCAGTTATATTTTCTCAAACACGAATGAACATGATATGACATTAAGTAGTGCTAGTAGGAGAGATCTTGCCACATTTAGGGCGGAGAAATTTCAGCAGATGTATCACTTTCCCAAGTTGGTTAAGCACATGGACTCACTCTTCTATGCTACCCATAACTATGTAAGCACGAAATATATTGTCAAGCGCTGGGTGAAAGAGTCATCGAAGTTTATATAGACACATACCATGTTTACAAGATGAAGTCCCTTATGAAGTTTTACCAGTTCTTAATCATCTTTGCCAGTAGAATATATGGTCAAGAGAAAATACAAACATTTCTTGAACGGTGGGTAGTATTACTAGAGAAGTTGGTGAATGATGGGAGGCCATTCAACTAGCTAGATCTGTTGGATCATCAGTTGAAGAACCATGTGACTAAGGATAGGAATCTGCCCAAGAATTAGAAAGCAAGGTTTTACATTTCCACATACACACTGGATAAAAACTTTTCCCAACAACAGTTCCCTAGCCGGAGCTAGACATGGACACAAAAAGAGACTGTCATTAACATCTATTACAAGTTACTTTCCGATTGCAACTATCGAGGAGTGATGGCAAGGCTAACTGGCCATTTTATCATCCCGTTGTATAATCTTATATTTGAGAAAGATCCACCTTGCATGTCCCAAGAGGCAATGGAGGTGATAGTAAACATTGCATATTGGTGTGCCTCACCAAGTTGAACCTTCATCAGAGTGTTTGGTAGAAAGAAGCCTCTGCATGTCCTAGCAGGGTATGATACTAACAAGTTGATCATGCAAGAAGTTTCATACCACCTTTCTATAGGGATTTCAATACGACTGCATAGGAAGAATAAAGCACCACTGTCTGCCCTCTCTTTGTGGATCAGATTATATGAGATTAAGAGCTTCAAATATGTTCATGCTGAGGCTAAGAACATAGTGAAATATTATTTTAGCACCAAGGAATCTAATCCATATGACCTCCATGGTATTTCCAAGGAAGAATGTGCGAGAGTTTACTTTCCATGGATCGAGGAGACATTTCATTGGACAAATGAGGACCCTTAGAGGTACTGTTAGAATTTTTCCAGACTTAATGAGATAGCTAGTATAGAAAAATATTGGAAGGCTACTCTATAGACAACAACAACTCTAGAAGCAACAACAATAACAATAGAAGGAAATAATATAGTGAAGGACAACAGAAAGAGGAAGGTTGCTAAGAACCCGAAGGGAGAGATAAGATGCAGGATGAAGGAAGATCCTATCCCAGAGAAGGAAGCTTTGGAAATAGAAGCAAAGAAGTAGCAGGGAATGAAGAGAGTAATGTAGCGGAAGAGATAAAGAAGATGCTACAGGAATCAGAACTAAAGCTGCATGAGACAAAGAAGAAGTTGAAGGAAGAACAAGAGTCTAGGAGGAGAGAAAGAGAAGAGAATTAGAAGTAGGAAGAATAACAAAGGCAAGGCGTGCTGATAGAGAAAACAATTCGAATACAGTTTGATGAGACGTCATAGCTAGCAACTGACGAAGAGGGTGAATAGATGCAATATCGAGAGCTTGCTCAGTATATTGAGAAATTGATTGAAGTTATGGAAATGGTGTTGGAATTGGAGCCAAAGAATGAAGACACTGACCTGATGCTAAGAGCACCGTAGGTCATCACTTAGTCTCCACCACCTCCAGTGTTAGAACCAACCCTGAGCGAGAAAGGATATGTTGTTCTCCTTGATGATGATCCAGTCATGGATTTGTATAACCTATCATTTGATGAGTTGTAGAAGAAGATTGTATAGGTGCAAAGGAAACAATTTTCGGATGATCACACATCACATGCATTCATCAAGGAAATCGTGAGAGTGTCAAAAACCAAGAAACATCCAACTTTCATTTCCCAAGCCAGCTTAGACTATGCAGGAGGAAAAGATCAAATTTTTAGTACTTGATGACTAAGAAAGAACAATTGGAAAAGATTTTGCATGATTCCAAGAATGAGGCATATCAACTCTGAGCATCAATGCATAATGTAGTTTCCACATTGGGGGAGATGAGTACATTGATACTTACTAAATTATCAACACTTGGTGATACCATGCAGTAGCTCTGTGATGGATTTGTCACCATGCATAAATCCATTGTCTATGCACATGGCCTACAATAGTGGAGAAAATATTTTGTTCAATCTCTCAAGAACAGACATGCTGTGATCGCCCATGTACAAGAGTGGACACTTTAATACAAAGGGGTGCCGCATAACTTAGCAAAGAAAATGAAGGCATAGGAAGAGATAGAGAAAGAAAATCTCTGAATGTTGATCCAAAACTACGAGCAATTCACCCCATTCATTAGTAGCATAGATTCCTCATATGTGTAGTTGTACAATAGTTTGGAGGTCATGGTGAGAAATCCCATTAATTGGTTCCCTTAGTGATGCTTAACCCAAGCACCAAATTTGGCCAGAGATCGATGAGTATGTGGAGTAGCTAAGATGAGAATCTTCTAGGGAAGAATTGGAGTTGAACGCACATAACATGCATAAGTACATCAGTGGTTTGGTCAAGGTCAACATCATGATGCTCATGCTTTAAAAAAAGTTGGATACAAGTTCCAAGACCATATGCCTGGATACAATGGAGCTAAGAGTCCGCTTCTAGAAAGACACCATCAAACTATTTGGGGAAACCATCACATAGTACCAAGCTTGGTACAAATATGTGATTGAGAAGCACCAAGTGGATGTTCTTGAGATGGAATTTCCCCAAACTCTAGAATGATATTTTCATGTCTTATTAGGCTATCTCTAGCCCATTTTTTATTTATTTGGGTACACATGTAAAATGTAATATTATTTGTAAATATGTTGTAAGTGAAATTCCAAGTGTCAATATTAGAATATGAAAAGTCATCATGTAATGTAATGTGATATTTAGTAAAGAAGTTGAAGAGTCACGAGGGAAGTCAAAGAGTCAAAAAGGGAAATTTCAAGGGTCACCCCTCCCTTTGTTATAAATAGAACCTCATAACTCATAAAAGAGGCTTTTGGGAGCCAAGTGTTTGGCTAGGCTTAGGCTTAGGGAAGGTTGGGAGTATTGTGAAGAGCCTTGGCTTCTCCATAGCATAGAGTGGGTATACGTCTTCTTCAAAGGAAGTTTTCTTGACTACAATGTTCCACTATTGGGTCTAGTGGTTGTAAATGGTTTATGTATGGATGGAACTTTCACTTATAATAATAAAATCAGAGCCATCACGCTTTCATGCATATATTTTTAATGTAGTAGGATTATTCTTGTTGCATTAAAAATATAAGTTATTTCAATTACTCATATGATTATGAACTACTTTGTATGCATTTGCACGAATACTGTTGAATACAGGTTCTTGGATTAAATCATCGCTTTAATTTGTGGACTATTCTACATTTTAGTCTGTGATGTCATTCCGCTCATGTTCATTTCAAGATGTATACTATTGTAGGCTTCTAAGGGGCACACTTTATTTTCGCCTCTGTGTTAAAACCTTCATGCATCACACTTGACTCTCCGCAAGGTCGCACAATTTCTCTCACCCAAAGTTATCATACTTTCCTCTGCATGCTACAGTGGTCAAGTCATTACACTACCACCCACTGCTAGGACTCCTACTCCAAATGGTGTGTGGTCTAGTTGGGACTTCATATCAGGGAGATCCTGTGAATGTTGGTGGGTCCAACACCATCAACATGATGAATTTGTAAATAAGTTCATGAGCTTTTTGAGATATGTATTTTACTTGAAAGAGGAGAAGGAAAATATATAAAGGTTTATTACTTGTCTACCCTTTTCATATAGAGAAAGGATTTAATTTGACAATCTAAAAACTATGGATGATACTATAAGAAAGAAAAAAAATTGTTTCAACTAGTATAAATGAAAGAGATATAATTCTAAAACTTGGATGGCCAAGAAGCATGAAAATTTCAATACTAAGAAAAAAAGGGTTTAAGACACCTATTTTTTCTAAAAAATTTAAAAGACATCATGGAGGAAAGTACAACATATGTGTAAGTCAATAGAAAAATCTAGGACATAAACATGGAAAAGGAGAAGGAGTAGGAAATATTATTTTGGTGAATTATCCAACTACCAATCAACCGTTTGGGCTACAATGAGAACCATATGTGGAGGTCTTGTCTACAAGAACTTGTAAACAAAAATACAATAGAAAATAACATGCAAGAAGCCTCTATAGTCAATGATATTTATTGTAATATCCCAAGGATTAGTGCGATGCTAGATCAAAGACAAGTAGATCACTAATCCAATATGGTGGAAATCCAACGTAAATTTTCTAAGAAATTTTTTATAGTAATAATTGATCCTTGTTCTACACTAAGTTATATTTCCCCTACTTCTATTGAAAAATGTGTAAATAAAAATTAAAAGAAAATTAAGCCCTAGTTAGTACAATTGGCCAGAAGAGCTAAGAGAAACGTTACAAAAATAAGTAAATATTGTTCATTAAATATGAATGGAATGAACACTAATTTTAATCAACCATTTTTACCATTGGGTTCATATGATGTTCTTGGTTGTATGGATTGGTTGGAACCACACAAAGTGTTTTTAAATTTCGTTAAAAAGTTTTTTTACTTGAATTAAGGATGAAGCAAAGGCCTGTACAGTCAAAGGAGTCGCAAGAGAAATTTTTGTTAGGGAAATTTATACCTTAAATTTAAAGAACTGTGCTCGTAAAGGTTTCCCAATGTTTACAACTGATATTGAAGATATTTCTAGTAACAATCAAAAAACATCTCTAAAGGATTATCCTATATTGGAGCTATATAAGGATGTCTTTTTGAAAAAGTACTAAGACTTCCTCTAAGGAGGGATATTGACTTCACTATTGATCTCATTCCCGAAGTAGTATTGGTATCAAAATCCCCATATAGAATGAGAATTTCTGAGATAATGGATTCAAAAATTTAGTTGCGAGAGTTGTTAGATAAGAAACATATAAGACCTAATGTATCACCTTGGGGTGCACCAATCTTGTTTGTTAAGAAAAAATATGGGACTCTTAGATTTTGTATAGACTACAAGAAACTTAGTAAGATGACCATAAAAAATAAGTTCCTTTGCCTCGTAATGACGATGTGTTTGACCAATCCAAGGGAGCTTCACTTTTCTCAAAAATCAATTTGAGATATGGATACCATCAAATTAGGATCAATGATGAATATATTCATAAAACAATATTCAAAATAATATATGGAAATTATCAGTTCATGGCACTCCAGTTGGGCTCACCAATGCACCAACCACGTTCATGTGTCTAATGAATAGTGTGCTTATACCTTTTATAGAAAAAAATATCATTTTTTTCATAGATGACATTCTAGTTTAATGAAAGAGCAAAGAAGAACACAATCATCATTTGTAGATTCTTCTTCAAACACTTAGAGAAAATGAGTTGTATGCTAAGTTTAGAAAATGCTCATTTTACTACAAACAAATTTGATATTTGGGACATTTGGTATTTGAGGAATGGATTGTTGTGGATCTTGAAAAGATAAAAAATATTATTGAATGGTCAATACCTAAAGATGTAGCTAATATTAGGCATTTTATACGAATTATAGGTTATTATAGAAGATTTAATGAAGGATTTTTCTAAATTGGCATATCCAATTACTTCCTTGCAAAATAAGGGGACAAAGTTTGAATGGATTCACAAGTTTCAGGACAGCTTCAAGAAATTAAAGTAGTTATTAACTACTACACTAATCCTGAAATTATTTGACCCAAATAAATATTTTGTAGTTTGCAAGGATGCACATAAGGAAGGTTTTGTGGGGTTCTTTAATGCAAGAAGGCCATGCAATTAGCTATGAATTTAGACAAAGAAAAGACCATGAGAAGTACTATGCCACATATGACTTATAACTAACAACTATCATTCATTGTCTAAAAATCTGTTGACACTATCTTATAGGAGGGAACGCTTAGCTGAAAACTGATCATTTTAGTCTCAAATATTTATTTGACCAACCAAATCTCAATGCTAAGCAAGAAAGATGGTTAGAATTCCTTAGTGAATATGAATTTTAAATCATACACATTAAGGGAAAGGAGAATAAGATTTTCGATGTTTTGAGTAGAAAATTAAATTAGACTTGTATCATTTCTGTAACTAGTTGGAAAAAAAATCTTATAGACAAGATCAAATCAATTGTAGATTTTGATCAAGAATATAAGAAAATTAAAGAGAAAATTTATAAATATGATATGATGGATCAAGAATAAAGTGGCTTTTTAGTAAACAAATAGGACTTACTAAAGTACATAGATATAATTTATTTTCCAAATGATCCAAATTTGAAAATATTTGTCTTAGATGAATTAGATAAGAAACAAATAGCTACGCATCCTAGTTATAAAAAATTAATAATTGTGTTAAAAAGGGATTTTTATTGGCCTAACATGAAAAAAAAACAATAGAATATGTGGCTAAATGCTTGGAATGTCAACAAGTGAAGGCTTCTAATCAACATCCATGTAACACCCTGCAAGGTAAATGTGCATATAAACAACATAATAGGAACAGAAGTACAATAAACATATCAGCCATGAAAATCCATATATCTATATCAATACATTTTCACATGAAAATCAAGGGAATGAATTTTTTCATTAATAAATGCAATGAACCAACCAGTGATGGGACTACCAGGTTCCACTGGATAATAGATTGGCTGAGCCAAGTCTCTCTTTAGCCAATCACCCCCATACCATATTCCAAGAATGAATTTGGGAGTCATAGAACACATCAAAAAACACTAATAAATGTGGATTCCATCGGAGTTCTCCTCCTACAACGTGAGGAATTTGAATGCCTCCTAGTCTCACAGGCTTTACCGTGCATCCACAGTCTGATCCAGGGATCACTAGGCCCTACATCGAGACATACTCTCCAAGATTTACTATGCATTCCATCCTGGAATAACTAGGCCCAAAGGAGAGAAAATCCACCTCTTGGCTTTACCGTATATCTCGTCATTCACTGGTAAGGATCCCTAGTCCCACCGAGGCACACAATCTGGCTTTACTGCAACCCACAATCTAGTTTAGGGGTTATTAGGCCAACAACTTCATGTATCCTCAGTTTGGTTCGGGGACCATTACCACCATGTGTTTGTCAATTCGGAGATCCATCCCACTTAGCTTCGAATCCGATTCAGCCTTCCCCTAGAAAACGCATGAGAGAACCCATCTCATCAAAGCTATCAGGAAATGGCAAGGCTAGGATGAAAATATTGTCACACTTGGAAAAACTCATGCCATGGTAGAATAAGAAACACATGAAATCCCATGCATCCCAAATATAGCAAGGAAAATACACATGCAATCCCATGCATGCCAAATCGAGCAAGGAAAATACACATGCAAGTTGATACCTACAATGAAGCTTGTTGTAATTGCTTGATCCTACCTTTCCTTGCTTGATCTTTGCTTTCTCTTTCCTTCTTTTCCTTTCTTGATCCAATGCCAAAGTGCTCCAAGAAAATCTAAGTGTCCAAGAGTATGAGAGAGAGAGAATAATGAGAGAGCTCTAAAAATGAATTGACCAAGTCTTGCCCATTAATCCTCCTCACATGCAACTTGTGACCTTTCAATTCCTTTTTTCTCCTAATTTCCATTATTTTTCTTCATTTTCCTCCTCACATGCAACTTGTGACCTTTAACCTCCTTTTTCTCCTAATTTACATTATTTTCATAAATAAATGTGAAAAATACCTTTTTGCCTCTTTAATTCCTTAGCCATTGCCTTTGCCAATTTCCTTAGCCATAAACAACCAAATGAACACCCCTTGGGATGTCTTCCCCACCATTTAACTTGGAATATGTGTCCCATCATCTGTGGTATTTATATATTTTTACATGGCATTTTCACCAGGGATGTTACAGAACCCTCCCCCTTTGGGGAACACCATCCTCGGTGTTCTATGACACCTATAACCAACATGAATGCTGAAAACAAAACATACTAACCATGGAGCTTTATAACATAGCTCATTATGGTATTTACAATAACCACATATACATATACATATATGTACATTTTCTCAACCATCAAATAAAATAATATGAATCCACAACAAGGGAATCTATAGGCTCACACCTCGACTGTCAAAGTAATACTAGGATCCACCTCCTTCCTAGGAAGTCCAGAATCCACTGCAAAGTCAAATATGCATCCAATGTCTAGTGCTATAATCCCACGCCACTTGTTCTCCCAGTGAATAGTTACCGGATCATTGTTCCAGGGCGCACTCCCAATGTGCATCTGATTCCATCTGGAAATTCTAATGACCAAAACAAATCCATCCATTACCTTCCCTTCTCTACTACATAGTCCCTCGGGAATCCGGTCACCTCTTTCGTGTCATCACTCACCCTCCAAGTTCCACTGGCACCCCCATCCTAGGCAATCCATCCCTTGGCAAGGCTTCCTCGCATCGGAAGATACAAAACCCAAGGCATATACCCACCTCAACACATCATATGGGTCATATCATGCCCATGGAAATAAATGGACACTATTGGGTACCAATGTCCCACAATGGCCCTGCTCTTGAACACTTTACCAGCATGCTGCTGCATGTTCCAATTTCTTTTGTTGTTGCTGCCATTTCTTGTAGTCGATTTCAACCACCCAACTAGGCATTTCATTTATTCTTGTACCAAGCACATAACTTCCATTAAATTTAAAATAAATTGAAATAAATTCACATCATACCTCATTCGTAGCTCATGAATAAGGTACATTTTCAATCTTGTTTGCTTCCTGTCACAACAAATCAAACTAGCATACTTGACCAAATCAACGTATATAAATATATCACATCATATTAGCTCAAACATAACCATCATAGATCAAAATCGTCAATCACATGTAACCATCATAAACAAAAATTATAGATCCCATATAATCATCATATACCATAGTCATAAATCACATGCATAATAAAAGTAAAATAAAATGATGATACTTATCCGTTCCTCAATCCTTAGCTTCTACATTTGTCTTTATTCCATAAGCACTCTGGATCAGTTGCTACACTCAAAAAACACCTAGTGCCTTCTCCTCAACCATGTGCATAGACACATAGTGTGCATCAAACACATATAACCACACGAGATACCACATCATGCAATACATGCATCTTCACCTGACATACAACACATACACCTACACCCAGTGTATACAATACAATGCATCCATCTATACTCGATGTGAAATACCACCCAATGCATGTACCTACACAGAGTACCACACAATGAGTACACATGCCACAATACCATGACTGCATGATGCACATACATAATACCACATTCCCTCAACACAACATGTATGACATGCACACAATACAACACGTGCACCAATACCATATGTACAACATGTACACAATACCACCTGTACACTGCACCATCTGCAAAACGTGTGCACAAAATCACATGTACACGACACCACCTACACAACGTGTACACAACGCCAAATTTACACTACACCACTATACCATGTGTACACAATACCACATATCCAACATGTATATAGCACCATATGCACACACGTCGCATGTATGTAATGAAGACAGTACGATATGTATACAACACCCCATATGAAATATTCACACAACCCTATTTGTACCATCATGTACACAACATTGCATAAATAACATGTACACATGCTATGTATACACAACACCACAAGTTCACACATCATAGATGCAACATGTACAACATACACAACATATGCATAAAAGTAGTACCACACATCCAAAACCATATTGTCCTTACCAAGAAACCTTGCTTCCGGTATCTCATCCATGCTTATCTTAGCATGTCGCAGACCACACTGATTTCACTTTGTTGATGTATCCTTCAAAATTACCTATTATAACATAGACATAGTCATAATACAAGTATACAATATCAATTCATATCCACATGATACTGACCTTGTATATTTGTTGTGACCACACCTCTCATTTGATTCCTCGTAAGACCAAGAACCTATTCATGTTGTTCTACTGCATAAGTAATCATTCCTCCACAAGAATGAGCCATGACAACCCTGTCAGACAGTAACATATATACATGGATACATACATACATATATAAATGTTATCATAAAACAATGATGATCCTGTTAGGCAACGAGATACATACATACATGTATACATGTATAAACATCAACATAATCATGATGATAACGTAATTCCCAGATAACATAAAGTCTAGGTTAAGAGAAATTCCTTTATTCATGAAACACATGCGCAACATTGAGAACAAAATTTCCCCATCCAAGGCATACGATGCTTCTTATCGATTTACTTTACCTTTTATAGTTACCTTTATCATGTCTGTACTGCCATGGTCCATTTACCACAATGAACCCAACCAGTCCAAATGATTATCTTAGTCTTCCCTTCTGCTATGCTCACTCATACACATACCTTCATCTACGTCTTGCATCACCTATTGGGTACCACATATCTCTCCCGATTTCCATCAAATTTCCTCTTTCCCAACGAATTCCCAAGACTCAAAACATAGAAGGAAAGACAAGAAATAGACAAGAAGAAGACCATAAAACCCATAATAACATGACTCCACAAACAAAGTGGCATAACTATGCACAAGACAAAATCAAACTTGCAAATCAAGCGTAATAATCACAAAATAACAAAAGCACAAGACTAACAAAAAAACACTATGATTCAATCCCCATGGTTCCCAGGGAAAGCTCAACTCGATCCATCTTCAAGATTTCATGGCAACCTCTCTTGCTAACTCCCTACATCATGCTCACACATGTCGACCACATGCTCCAAGTATAGAGACAATGATATTATAAATTTGAATTCAACTTTTATAAAGAATCATGTCATCATCCATAGTCATTAGACATAATGCTACAACTATCAACTACATTCAAGTACATATCAACTGTCTCAACACATACATGTTAGTACAATCATCTTAAAACAAAATCATTTGAACAAATAATCATATTAAGCAATTTATCAATCATTCAACCACTTGCAAACATACCATGTTAAATAAATCAATTAGATGATATAATAGGCACCAAACACTCAAATATCAAATAGATGACATAATCAACTATGAAACACCAAGTATGATACTCATACCTTAGTGTACCTCAGGGGAGGCTATCTTGTTTGCATAATAAATCTAGTTAGCGAGATATAACTTTACAACATGTCAACATAAATCATGATATCCTTAACAATAACTAACTAACATGTTCATATTACAGGCTCATAAGAATCTGTCGTTCATGGATAACAATAACATATGTATGATCAGTTTAAATTAGTATGACACCACATCACAAATATGTCATCTCATACTTGAGTATCGCAACCATAACCATCTTCATAGGTCAAACTAGGTTAACACAATACATATAACATCAAGATCTTCAATGCAATGTACATAACCATCACACATATGACCAATCCAAATTACGACATCAAGATCTCAATGAAATAACTCTAATAATCAAGTTAATAGCATATAATAACAATAACCTATATGTCATACTCATCAACAACATAAAACCAAATCGTCAAGTTAACTATCATATATAAATCAACAAGTTAATCTATAACATACTTATCAACAACATATAACATAATCATCAGGTTATCTAATATAAAAAAACAATAGCAATGTGTACAACTACATGTTACTATCATTCTTGACTACCCGACACATGTGCATATAACTACACTAATCAACCAACAAATATCATGAATGTAACCATAAAATAAAAAGACGTACATAAACCTAATGCATATAAAAATCCTTAACTTACATACCTGCATGCTCAAATGCAATACTGATATGATGATCTGCCCCTGCCTCGAGGTCCAATGCTGCAACTTCACTTTGATGATTTGCATCTCTTGCTTTATCTCAACCAACTCATTAGCATCATAACAACCAATAGCACCATGATGATCTAAATTGCATACAATGACTTCACAAGGCACGTTTTTCCTACTATACATGCATAATCGTAACGAAGACCATACATGCATAACAATTGCATAGACACACATAAAAGATGATTACCAAACCATATATACATCATTCTAGATAGAGTTCAGTCATCAATGCATAATCATATCAAGTACACAAACCATGACCTCATGCATGACAACAACCATTACTCCATTGTATGCATTTCTGCATGCAACCAATAGTATGCATAAGCAATGCCAAATCAACTACACCTACGCATAAATGCATGTAGTCAAACATAAGTGATCAATTCCTGTAATCAACCTACAAGAATGATATATGTAATCAAAATGTTAAAAAATGTAACCTACTATAAAAGGATGTAAGTAGATATGATGAAATCAACATGTAAGCGACATATAATCCATACACAGTCAATCAAATGTTCCAAAAATCAATACATCATGTCAATTAATTTGAAATCAATATTCACCAATACAAAGAACCTATAAGCATATCCCCTTACTATCCATGGTCCACACTAAGGTAGAAGGAGGAAGCTACTATGATGGACTGATTTCCAATGTCAAATTATGGAAATGGGATCTCCAAAGCTCTACTAAATTTAAACACACTTCAAAAGAAATATATTTTTATTTCTCATACATTTGTATGAGACTAAGTCAAAAATATTGCACTTATTCCACTTGTAACATCATAACTAAAAACACGCCACTTTTCCATTTCTTTACATGCAAATTTTCAAATTCCTTGCATACAACCTTTAAAATTCCCTACATGCAACTCTTTGAATTCTTTGCATAAAAATAGACATAGATTAGCTACATCCATATTATCATACTACAATACTATCCCATCCAAGAAAAAATAACATTTTCTTCAAACAATTACCATACTTTTACATTTTCCACAAACAACTACTATACTATTACATTTGCATGTAAGCATTTATTCAAACACTTTACATGCAAACTAATATAGAAAACTATTTGCATACAAGTAAGCATATATCAACTACAACAGTACTATCACACACCAACACTATCCCTAACCACAAACGACATACTCATTGCAACATTTTATCAAATAGTTTGTATGTAATTAATCATTGAACCATTTAAGTATTTCATCAAACACTTTGCATGAAAACTAATATAGCGAATGATTCAATGCATATGTCCTAAACTATAGTAGTACAAGTTATGGAAATTGAAACATATGATTAGTGGAATTATCCCTCACTATGGTTTAGGTTTTAGCTTCTGATATTTCATAGATGAAAAGTTATAACAAAAATACCAACACAATCCTATTTGGTGCACAATTCTAGGAGTGTCTAGAAAGCTCGAATTCTATTGGTCATATTGCCTAAACTATAGCGCATAAAAGTTTGAATTTTTTATCACAATATTAGTGGGATTTCCCCTCATTGTGGAAAAAATTTCAGCTCCTGAGAGTGCCCAAAAGAGAAGTTATAACGAAAATGACAACGTGACCTTTTTGAGGCATGATTTAAGGAACATTCAGATGGCTCGATTCCCTCTATTCATATCTCCTAAAATATTGCGACCCAATATATGAAATTTCTACCACGTAATAAGTGGTATGTCACCTCAATGTGGACAAATTTTCATCTTTTGAAAGGCTACAGAAGAAAATTTATTGCTGAAATTCCAATGTGACATGTTTAAAGGTGCGTTCAAGAAGGTCATCTTCTTTAGATCATAATTCCTAAAGTATTGTGAACCAATATCTGAAATTTTTACCACATTATCAGTGGGATTTACCTTCAGTATGGAAACAATTTCGACTTCTAATATTCCACAGAAGAAAAGTTATAACAGATATGATAGAAAAATTAACCTTTGTTCTTCATTTTACCTATGATAGAGCCCAACCAGTCCAAGTGTTTGAGCCATGCTCTGACACCATTTATAACACGCTCCGAGGTAAATGTGCATATAAAACCACCATAGGAACATAAATACAATAAACATATTATCCATCAAAATCCATATATATATATATCGATACATTTTCACATGAAAATTAAGGGAATGAATTTTTTCATTAATAAATGCAATGAACCAACCAGTGATGGGACTACCATGTTCCACTTGACCATAGATTGGCTGAGCCAAGTCTCTCTTCAGGAAATTACCCATGTGACATATTCCAAGATTTAATGTGGGACTCATATAACACATCAAAAAACACTATCAATGTGGATGCCACTGAAGTTCTCTACCTACACCATGAGGAATTTGAGTACCTACTAGTCTCTCAGGATTTACCGTGCATCCACAGTCAAATCCGGGGATCACTAGGCCCTACACTGAGACATACTCTCTAGGATTTACTATGCATTCCATCCCGGAATCACTAGGCCCAACAGAGAGAAAATCTACCTCTTGGCTTTATTGTATATCCCGCCATTCACCAACAAGGATTCCTAGGCCCACCGAGGCACACAATCTGGTTTTACTGCAACCTACACTCCAGTTCAGGGGTTATTAGGCCAGTGGCTTCGTGCATCCTCAGTCTAGTTCAGGGACCACTACTAGCACATGTTTTTCAATTCGGAGATCCACCCCACTCAACCTCGAATCCATTCTAGACATGCCCCACAAAACACATGGGAGAACCCATCTCATCAAATTTATGAGGAAATGGCAAGGCTAGGCTGAAAATACTATCACACCTGGCAAGACCCATGCCATATTAGAAAAACAAACACATGCAATCCCATGCATGCCAAATCTAGAAAGGAAAATATAGATGCAATTCCATGCATGCCATATTTAGCAGGGAAAATACACATGCAATCCCATGCATGCCAAATCTAGCAAGGAAAATACACATGCAAGTTGATACCTGCAATGGAGCCTGTTGTAGATGCTTGATACTACCTTTCCCTACTTTATCTTTGCTTCCTATTTCTTTCTTTACCTTTCTTGCTCCAAGGCCAAAGTGCTCCAAGAAAAATCTAAGTTTCCAAGAGTATGAGAGAGAGAGAATAATGAGAAAGATCCAATACTGAACTGACCAAGTATTTCCCACTCATCCTCATAAGCCTTTTTATTAACGAGGCCTCTATTTTCTTCATTTTCCATTGTTTTCCTTCAATTTCCTCCTCACATGAAAATTGTGACCTTTCAATTCCTTTTTCTCCTAATTTCCATTATTTTTCTTCATTTTCATCCTCACATGCAACCTATGATTTTTCACCTCCTTTTTCTCCTAATTTCCATTATT
This sequence comes from Pinus taeda, assembly GCA_000404065.3. Classification (NCBI taxonomy): domain Eukaryota; kingdom Viridiplantae; phylum Streptophyta; class Pinopsida; order Pinales; family Pinaceae; genus Pinus; species Pinus taeda. The sequence goes on along the minus strand of APFE030115545.1, from coordinate 4,447 downwards.
TTCATAAATAAATGTGCCAAAATACCTTTTTGCCTCTTCAATGCCTTAGCCATTGCCTTTGCCAATTTCCGTAGCCATAAACAACCAAATTAACACCCCCTAGGATGTTTTCCCCACCATTCAACTTGGAATATGTGTCCCATCATTTGTGGTATTTATATATTTTTACATAGAATTTTCACCAGGGTTGTTACAATCCTTACCCATTCCAGAAGAGAAATGGGAGATGATATGAATGGAATTCTTCACTTTTTTACCAAAAACAAGGACGAAATGAGACTCTATTATGGTATTGGTTGATAATGTCAATAAAGTAGCACACTTTATTCGTGTAAAGTCTACCTTCAAGGATATTAACATAGCAATAATATTTATAAAGGAAAGTTTTAGACTTCACGATATGCCCAAAACTGTAATTTCAAGTCAGGATTCAAAACTCACTTTCAAATTTTGGAAGGGCTTATCTTAAGACAAGGGAAGAGATTTAAATTTTAGCACAACCTATCATCCTCAGTCAAATAGAAAGGACCAATAAGATATTAGAAGATATGCTAAGAATTTATGTTTTGGATAAGCCTACTAAGTGGGAAGACTATCACCACTTTGTTATAGCTCCAAATCTCAACATTATGGTTTGTGATGCTACACCCATGGCCTAGGGCAACCCCTCCTTCCAGACCTGGTCAAAAATCTAAAAACAGTGTTTTATTCCCTGTACGCGACATTGCCCTGAGTTAAACGCGTGTATACGCGGGTTCATAATACCCAACCCGCGTATATGTATTAAAACACTTAAAAAATATAAAACTCCTTATTTTCGGGCGGAGATCGCGGGTTTTACCTGCTGATCACCTGTTAGTGCCCGTGGCCTCAACTGTCCCCAACCAATTCCTAACTTAAAAACTACTTTGGAATTGGTATAAAAAGACACCAAAGGGAAGGCCTAAGGGAGGAGAGAACAGAGAGAAAGGTTACTATACTGAGATTTCCCCCTGATCAGGTCTGAAGACCCTTGTGCCTTCTACACTTCCCCCATTTGTACAGGAAACCCTTGTTTCCTTGTGATTGGATGTTCATCCCTTAGCCATGACATCATGGAGTGAGTATTGGAAGGAGATACGCTAGAGGCGGGACAGATCCAGAAGGAGGCTGAGCTTGGAGCCTGCAAAAGTGGCTCAAGTGATATTACTCTTTTTCTACTTTCTATTTGTCTAATAAAGAAACACGTCTTGTTCCCGAAACGCTTCTTTCTTTATGTTAATGATGTTCATATTTGAATTTCATGCATGAATAGATGTTTAGAAGTTTGTAACTAACTCATCTCTTATATAACATAAAGATCATTTTTTATGTAAATCTTTGTCCATATCCTGCTGCAATCCTTGGAATTGTTGTTTTTGCAGGACAAAAGAGCGGAAGGGACGTGAAGAAGGGTTTGTACGCTTGAGTAACTACCCAAACGTAGGACCTCAGGTATGTCCTTCTCACCCTAGAAGTAGTTTTTTATAGCATAAACGACTGTGTGTGTATGTTTCTCGACTTAGACAACTTTCAGTCTGCTAGGGTTCCACCCAAGAGCCTTAGGGGATAATATCCCGCAACAGAACTAGCGACTCTGCTAGGGAACAACATCCTTGTTGTTCCTTGTTGGGAGTTTTTCAAGCCTATCAGGGCTCAATAGCTTGCTGGCTTATTGTTATTATTTGGTATGTTTCTGACTTTTGAGTTTTACCAGTTTCTTGAGTTTCTTTTTTATTTTTATTGAAAGACTGCATACACGCTGCTTTTCTTGGTTACAGAAGCGTATAAACGCTTGTTGTCTGAAGTAAACCCGTGTATACGCAGGTTTCCTCAGGCACAGTCGCGTATACATGCATTCTGCACTAAATGCAGTCGCATATACTTAGCAATTTTCAAGATTTATAAACCTTTTTGTCTCTAGAGTGTTTCTGGTGCTTTCAGTCAGTTTAAACAGTCACCTGTGTCAGTATCAGTTATCTGTTTTCCAGCAAGTGTCCTTACTCCAACTTCTCTCTAAATCATAAGAAGTCTTGGTCTTGTTTCGTGTTTGCGAGTGTCATCATCTTCTTGCTTTAAACACACAAGATTTCCTTACTGGAATCTTGGCTGCCCTGAGTGATCAGAGCAGAAAAGATTGTCACTAATCTTTGTGTTTAACTTCGTTCTTGGTGACTTTTTGGTTTGCTTAACGAAATAGTTTCTATGACCTATTGCTTCTTTGTTTCATCAAAGTAGTCATTTTGATACTTTCTTGGAACCGTTCTTTTGATTTTTTTTTGGTCTTTGCTACCAAAGCTTTCCTTGCTGCCTTTCATTGTCGAAAGCCCTTTTGAGCACATTTGTTTTTTGTTGAGTTTTCATTCCTTGTTGGGTACAAACTTGCAAAAAGTGTTTCTTGCTTGTTTCGATTGTGAAGTGATGGTTTTTGTTGAAAGCATTTTCAAAAGGACTCCCTTTTTGTTTTTGTTTTTATTTCTACTTTCAAGTGAACTTTTTGAAAAGTTTTAGTTTTCGCTTTCTTGAACTTGCTTTTCATTTTGCTTCCTTTTGTTGAATGAAAGTGTTTTTGTTATCTTGAGTTTTGCTTTTAATATTTAGACGAATTGTACTATCTTTGATTCCATCTAAATATAGTAAGTGGCAAAAAGAAATTTGATCAACAAAAACAACTTTTATTTCTTGTTAGAGTAGTTTTCAATCTTGCATCGAGCATCTAGTATTGCATTTAGGACAAATTTGCATCTCTTTTGGCATGAAATAGATTTGTTAACTTTTGAGCGTGAAGCATGCATGAATAGAAAATAAAATGAAAAATTTGTTTCAGTAGAAGTTTCCTCTTGAACCCAGTAGAAGATTACTTTTCATTGAAAAACAATGACAAAGTGCATAAGCATGTAGTTAAGTTTTATTAATCTTTTTTGCGTCAAAAAACACATCATCAGTTTCACTTCCACCATCCTTTGACTAAAAGAACAGCCCTTAAAATCAAGCGCTAATTAAAATCAACTAGAACTTTTTATTTTGAGTTAAATACACAAACAAGTTTTAGGATTTTAGGGCCTTGGAATAGGCAAGTGGAGAGTTAACTCTCCAAGGCCACATTAAAAGTCAAAACATAGGAGTCTGATTAAAGAGAGAAAATCCAATAGCGTTAGGAAGACCAGGAAAGCTCCGGATCTGGGAGTTAAGCGCGAGGGTCTGTGAAGACAGGGAAGAGAGATTCCCCCTCTCCTACTTGTCCGAACTTACCTCAAGACCGTTCCGCCTGGCTTCTGCAACGAGTTGGTATCCTTAGTTGCCACTCCTAGGAACTACATAGGTGGCTGTGGAGGGGAATCCCGTGGCACCTGAGGTCGACGTTGTACCACTCTCAACAGCACTACTGGAGGGCACCCTTGCGAAGCTTGGGGGCTTGCACCGACGCAGACTGTTGTTAGGAGGTCAGCGTAACTTCCTCTGACACCTTCGCTGATAGGCCTGGGTCCTCATCACCCCAGAATATCTTCGGAAGGCCCTTTATTTTCCACTTTCTCGTATTTTGGTGTCCGGTCCTAACCACCCGGAGCGGAAATACTTGAAAGTTTTTTTGATTGGCTGTATCTTTAGGGACTTTTAGTGGGTGCTCTGTGCTCTTAGTCGGCCTAGCTTTAAATTTTTTGAGTCTTTAGTTAGATTTCTAAACAAAGGATTCAAAGTGGTTGACCGATCTCCCAGACGGTCTTGTAGACTTCGTGGTCTCTCGCCACAAAGTGTAGAGCCTTCTTCGAGAAGGCGCAGAGGCAATAATACCGGTGGATTTCATCCCACTGCAGTTGACGCATCGGGTATTGATCCTCCCCTCGGGGGCAATAGTATTGAAGCAACACCTGGTACTTCCGTAGAACAAGAAAGGAACCCACCAGTTCCTTCTCAAGTTCCCTTACAAGCGGAAGATAGTATTGAGGTAGACGAGCTTTCAGAGTCGTTAGCGGCTCCGAATTCTCCCCTACCGTCAAGTTATCCACACGTATTGCAATATGTTGGAACTCTGTCGCAAAGACCGGCAAGTCCAAGTTACGCTACGCGCTTACCTTCGATGACCACTACGGGAAGCATGGCTTCTACTAGTGCTACGACTGCACAGACCCCTGTATCTGTGCAAGGAGGTGGAACTATTTCCATCCCCTCTGTCTCGTTATTCGAATCTTTTACTAGCACATCTGTTGTTGGGTCTACTTCCATTCCATCCACAAGTGGAAGCGCCCAAACAAATGCTTTCGGTTCTGGGTATTTCCCATTTGGCGCCCAATCATTGGGCATTCCCTCAGCTCTGTTCGGGGCTGCCACGTCCACAATGAGTGCGTCGGCTTCATTCCAAGGTTTTCCATTTGGAAGTGGTCATATACCACATTCCAACCCTACGGTAGGATCTATGCCTTTTTCTTCA
>APFE030115541.1:86510-114315 GCA_000404065.3 Pinus taeda | reverse complement strand
TATAATATATAATAATATTAAAATAAAAAATCAAATTCAACTTCCACCTTGGAGCCAACTAGGCAATTTCACCTTCTTTGAGCCAAACTGGCAAATCCAGAGGTGACACTTGTCACAGCCCCATTGGTTGAAAACTAAAGAAGATTCCCCTTGCTGACTATACTGCCATGTCATCATTTTGTCCCATTCTACAAATTTTTTAGTTTTTTAGGAAAACGAACAGTAGGCCTTTTCTCCTTCATCCGAACTGTTTTTTGGTGAAATGAATTGTGTTGCAATCGCCTTGACTAGATGGAAGCAATCATATAGTTTTTGAACCAATCTGAGAACTTTGATTTTTGAGCTAAATACTGAGCACCTGATCATTCCTCCCCACTAGAAGCCTTTTGGACCCCAAAAGATACTATTATCTGACAAGTAGATGAGGGTACATACCCCTCGCCTTTCCAAACTCGATAAAATTGGCTTTTGACGAATTTGTTTCCTTGAGCTCCTCTCTAAGGAAATCAACATTCACTTACCTTGAGGACCCCATTCTATACCTATACTTGTCTTTTCTCTTTTCAATCTGATATTGCATTGTTTTTTGCACCATTTTTAGTTGTTCATAGAAACTCATGGTTTTGTCCATGTCGCCATCAAAAGCAACATCCTCCTTACCAATATGACATAACAAAATAATATGCAAATGGATGACAAATTTCACTACTTGGTTTACATGACTCAAGCCCAATTGTACATCTTGAAAGTATGAAATTTTCTGAACATAACTTTCATGTAAAACATAATGACGCTTGAATACAATAGTTACATAACCAATAGGCCTAAAAGACATAACAATGAACTTGTGGCATATACCTCTTTTGTACCTTCAAACCAAGTGAAATTGTTGACAAGTATCCATCCAATGAAAGTGCATGGATCACTACAACTTAATCTTTACACCATGGAAATATTCTGAATGAAATAATATGGTGAAGTTGCTTGCATAAACCTGAAACTCAAATGAACCTTTCAAGTTTGAAAGAGCATAAAAAATAAGTGAACTGATCTTTTGGTTTGAAGCAACATATGCCTCTTCATGTTTGCCTCCCCACTTGAAGACTTTGCACACACGTGACAATGCATGCCAAGGAGCCTCAAAAGAAGAAATGTCAACAACATCTCTCCTCCAACATTGGGTTTCTCCCAACAAACCTCTTATCAAAATGATGATCTTGGGCATTGACCAATCAACAATGGCATCCAACTTGGAGAGGCTTGCCTTCAACTTACCTCCTCCAACATCATGGCCCAAATGCATCAAAGAAGTGAAATTTACTTCATAGATGACATGTGCATAAGAAAACTTTCTAAACATGTGTATGTCCCCCAAGTGGAAAATTTCTTCAAGAAAGGACTCTTTTTTTGCCATAATTCAAATACATGTATGTAGTAGAAGTGCTACAAAGAACATACAACATTAAAAGCCATACAAACTATTCTTGTTTGGTGTTATGTATATCCTTGCACTGACCTCTTTTTACAACTTTGCTTTGGCAAAAAATACTCCTTTTGTCCTCTTTCTTGAAATACTTACCATTCCTTTTTGGGACCATAACCATTGGTGCACAACATGGTGTAAGGGATGATTGAATAAGCCCATTGCTCAACAAACTTTTGCATTGCATTGGTGTCTCTACACTTTGCAATTTTGTCAACCCTTGCATGCTAACATCACAATGAGAAACCTCTTGCTACAAATATATTTCATGTGAAGTTTCTTTCTCCTTGAAGGACGATTATTTCACAACCTAAAATACTTCATCACTCTAATGAACTGAACCAACCATATCATAATTGAAACTTGCATTACATGCAACAAAATTTTCATAAACAATATCATCATTTGGCTTGAACATGAGAAGTGCTAAACTTTTACTTGAATTCACTAGTATTTTTGCCTCCCCTGCATTAACCAAAGAAATTTTCACCTTTTTCCAATGGTCTCTCACTATATACTCCACAACATCCTTGAACAAGTGATACTTGTTTCATGGTGGTAAAAGACTGCTTTGCAGTCATACAAATATGGACTACCCAACACCACACCTGAAATATCAAGTAGTACCACATCTAACTCTACTTCGACAATAAAATTTGCAGTGATTGCAAACTTAAACAAACATTTTCTTGTAACCTGTAAAAGTGTGTCTCTTGTTATCCCTCCCAAAGGGTATGCTTTATGGTGAGGTACAATTTCAAGATTCAATCTGTTGACTAAGTCTTCAGAGATTAGATTCATTTGTGACCCAATATTGAAGAGTGTGTCAATATTGGTGTGTTTAGATATGACCCTACCATGAAACAACTCAATTTGTCTCTTTTCATATGGAGTAATAGTAGTGTTACAGTTTTGTGAACTAGTGCTTGCAATATCATGTTTTCCTTTGATTCCCATGATAGTTATTTTGTTTTCATCACCTCATTTAGAACCTAAATCTTCTTGAGTGATAGTAGTGGTTTTCTATTTCCCTTTTATTGTTGTACTTATTTGATCTCATTTCTGGATGGAGTTTCCAGCAATTATCCTCATTATGTCCCTCTTTTGAACAATGTTTACATATAACTTTCTCCCCTTCTTTCTTCACACTTGCATTTTTCTTCCCTTTCCATTTTCCACCTTTTTCTTTCTCCTTACCCTTAGGTGGCTTTATATTACTACTCTCTTCATAATTGTTCTTTCCTTTAGATTCAAGATGCCTGGCTTGCACACATACTTCATCTAAATTAGTTGGATTGAACATAAGAATAGTATGTTTCGTATATGAATGTAAACCCCCAATATATTTCAACAGTGTATCTAGGGAATTCAAATTCACTCCTAATAACAAATCCTTTTTCCTAAACTCATGTGTATAATCTTGGATTGTTTGGCCTTTAAGATGCCTAAATTTCTGCCAACTCATAATGGCTTTTGGCATATAGGCTATAGGATAAAACTATATTTTAATTGCATAAACAAATTCAACCCAAGTGATGGATATATTACCATGGATTCTCATTTTCTCTTGAGTCTTTTCTTCCCACAAAACTAGTGCAACTCCTTCTAGCCTTAGTGAATCCAACTGCATCTTTATGTCGTCTTCTTGAAGGTTCTGAATTCTAAAGTATACTTGCAACTGTTGAATACAAATGTCCAAATTTTCTACATTCACCTCTCCATTGTACATAAGAAGTTCAAGTTTTATGTCCAATTTCAGTAATGGAGTTTTTCCTTTTGGGGTTTTGGAATGAGTATGTGCATATGATGAGGAAGATTATGAGGATGGTGGAGATGGAGGTGCCACCATTCCCTTTGGAATCCTTCTTCTCATCTTTTTTGTCCTCTAAGCTTCCTTCTCCATGTGGAGGTTTAGAACTCTCTCCAACCATTATGGCATTCCTCTCTTCATAGAGGAATTTAACCATCTCAGTCAAAGTATAGAAAGATTTCTTAAATTATTCCTCTTATGAAGAGGGACCTTTAGGGTCTCTTTCTCCCGACATAATGGCTATGGATTCAGGCTCGGAAATTTGTATCGTTTGCACCTCTTCAATCCCAATTGAAGACAAAACTTGAGGAGTTTCAAGTGCAGTTGGAATTGGAACTTTGGGTGATGGAGATTGTGGCCTTGTGGCTCTCCTTCTTCTGGGCATTACCTCAGGAGTTTCAATCAATAGCGTCCCTTCTCATCTCTGCAACTTTAACCTTGTAAGCATCACAATTTTGCAACCATTAAAATCCTAATTGCACAAACTCAAGCAATCAAGCAATTCAACCTTGTGCCCCGATACCAACTTGATCTGTTTTTGTATGATTAGTTTTCTTTTGCTAATAAAAATTATAGATTTATAAACATGTGCTTTCTTCTTGCTTTTTGTACTGAGGTTTCCTTAGTTGTTGGTGCTTACAAACAGGTAAATTTCCTTAAGTTAAACAAGACATTCATCAGCAAAATAGCTTCAAAAATGAATAATGAACAGCAAACATGTACAGTGCAGCAAACCATCATAGAGACCCATTAACACAGTGTTTTGATGAAGGGGTTCACCCCTCATGGGTTACATCTCCTTGGTCCAACTTCCATGGCTTGGACCTTTGTATTAGCTCAATGTGGAAAAAATGTTGTTTACAAATCTCTATGGCTCCTAATACCTACACCATTTTGTTTCGAAGGTCCAAATTAGTCAAAACAACTTCTTTCTGATCTCAATTTGGTCGAAAATTGATTAAGTTATGCTTCATTCATTTTTTCTTAGGAATCCTCTGCTAAATCTGGAGAGACTCTAGTTAAGTCCGCCAAAACTGGCAGTTTCCACCTAATTTGGCGCACCGCCAAATCCACTGCCAACTTAGTCAACTGTTTAATTAAATTCTAAATGGCATTAATTAATATTAATCACTATTAGTGCACTAAGCCCTTATTCGTTGGCCCTTGGTTTTCTGGTGCGCGGTCACATGGGGTGGGGGTTGGCCCGCAAGGCTGACTCCCACCACCCCCATCATCGGACTTTTAATGCGGCTTTAAATATAACTCTGCATGCGTCATTTTTAAGTTCTCCACCGTGGTGTGATGGTAAGGCACAGAATTCGTGTGGGAGAGGTCGTTGGTTCAAACTCGCCTCCGCCCATCTCATATACATTTTACCACCGTATATATTGCACCACCATATGAATTAATATATGCCATCGGACTTTGTATTATATTTGACCATATAAATGACATTTAAATATACGCATATAATAATTATATATATCATATATAATAATATTAAAATAAAAACAAATTCAAATTCCACCTTGAAGCAAACTAGGCAATTTCTAATTATTATATATAATAACATTAAAATAAAACCAAATTCAAATTCCACCTTGGAGCCAACTAGGCAATTTCACCTTCTCTGAGCCAAACTAGCAAATCCGGAGGTGGCACTTTTAACAGCCCCATTGGGAAAAAACTAAAGAAGGTTCCCCTTTATGACTGGACTACCATGTCATCATTCTGTCCCATTCTACAACTTTTTTAGCTATTTAGGAAAATGAACAGTAGGCCTTTTCTCCTTCATCCTGACTCCGTTTTCGGTGAAATGAATTGCATTGTGATCGTCTTGACAAGACAGACACAGTCATATAGTTTTTGAGCCAATATGAGAACTTTTATTTTTGAGCTAAATACTGAGCACCTTATCAAACATGGAGCCATAGTCAATAGTTGCACTTGTTGTATGGAAACTGAAGCTATTATTTTGCATGAATAATTATAGTTTTCTTTGTTGTTGATTATTTTGCAACATGTCAAAGTTGAAATATGTGTGCGTGTGTGTGTTCTATAGTTGTTTCATATCCAGTCATGAACCAATGAAACATGAACTAGAGGAATAGAGTAACAAATGTTATTGAGTATACAAGACACAAGGTGGAAAACATAAATTTTAGATACATGTAAATTGCATAGTGGCTACACTATAAAAAAATGTAGCTAAAAAAGGAGAAACAAAGAATAAAGGAATTCATGTTCATGGTGTTAAAACTTACAGGTATTTTATGTTTGCAATTGTGTTTCTTTCTTTCTCCTTGTCATGTACATCCATTTTGTTTCTTGATATGTGTAGAAAAAAAATTGCAAATGTGACAATTCTCATGAAAACTAAATAATTGAACTATAGAACATGCACAATGGCAAAGTTGCTTAAGTGAACAATAAAGGTATATGAAGATAGATTGTATGATGATTTGTTCAGTAAGAACCAAAGACATGGAAGGAAACAATACTTGATGGAATATTTCTCCAAAAGTGATCAAGCATGGAGCCATAGTCAGTGGTTGGCCTTGTTATATGGAGACTAAAGTTGTTATTTTACATGAATAATTCTAGTTTTCTTTGTTCTTGATTGTTTTGCAACATGTCCAAGTTGAAATCACAAACAAGCACAACTAGGAATTTGTCTGGTTTGTGATTAAAATGAACTTCATGAACTCAATTCTATAATCAACACTTGTATTTTGTGAAATATATATATTTGCAATTCTAATTGCACTCTCTTTAAGATGGAAAGTGGCAATTGTTGATTCAATGTCTTGTTGTATAAGTGAATTTATTGTCGATGCTACTATTTTTTGCATAATATGTGACAATGCCATGTAAGTGAAATAGTTGTATGCAATAATATTTGTTTTCAAAGATTGGATTTGATGGGAGTGATTTTTTTCTTGTTTCTTGCAAAAAAAAAAAGGAATTTACTATTCATTAGATTGTAGTCAACAATGATATCCTCATAATGTAATGAGAAGCTACATGTGTTCAGTGAACATATTATCAAATAATAATTTGTTTGAGTTGAATGTAAGATAACAATCACTTTGTCTAAGTATTTGCATTTCACTAGCATCTTTGTCACAAGGAAGAAAGTTTATATCTTCCAATTTGTTTAGCAAATACAAGCATTTAATATCTTTCACAAATGACAATGTAGTGTACACAAGTCCATGTTGCTTAATCCCTTTGGGATCAAAAGCCAATTGATCCATTTTCAAGCCTTATAATCAGTGTATAGCTCGTGTGCATGCCAACTAAACAAGGAATTATTTCCATGTGAAAGTCTTTTTGATATTTAATTCAATATACCTACAAATTCTAGTGATAGGTCTCCAATTAAACACTATACCAACTTTGAACAAGTTGGCCATTTTCTTCGTTGAATTGTTCCAACCCTTGGGTTAGAAAATTCAATCCAAATCGCACCATTCTTAGATGTCATGGAAGCTCTAAAAATACCTTTAGCACCATTGACCAAGTCACATTAAATATCATAATTATCGCCAACCAATTCAACAAGCATATTTTCTTTTAGCACAATTGTAGTTGGCAATTGCATTTTGATGTTCCTATTGGAATTTGTATTTGTGAGTCAATTATGCTATCATATGCATTTAGTGTGATTGTTTTTGCGTTAATGGGAGATAACATTTTTCGTTATATTCTTGTACTTTTTTGTTTAAGTAGAAGAGATATGGGAATGTAAAATCATCGGGTTGACATCTAAAACAATGCTTATTCAAGAATGTAAGGTCATCTTATGTGAACATGACTTAATTCTATTTAAAATGGACACAAAATATATATTTTTTATGCATCACTTCTTTTAGTTCATAGGTTTTGACATTGTCTCTCCAAAAACTATAAGGCACATTATTCCTTTAAAAATTGGATCTTCAAATATCCAAGAATCATGAACAGATGCTACTTGGCACAAATCGGCACAGAATATTACACTAATATTACCAAATGGACTAGTTGGAGTATGCATGATTTCACAAAGTCGTCTATCAATGTTATATAGCAATCGAGAGCCAATCAATGAAGCTTTGTCTATGAGCAAGAATTTAAGTTGTTCGTATTTTTTGGTCAATATATCAAGTGTGTTAAAATTCATTGGCATCATGTCAGATGGGGAAGTGGTAAATGTAAATTTGAATGTACTATGACACCATTTGCAATATATGCATCTTTTCCAGTAAATGCAAGAATGAGCCATTTTTTCTTCAAGGGGTCACTTTGCAATTATTTGCTATAGAGTCACACCAATGCATGGTAAAGTGCTTGTGTAGTGAATGTTTTTCATGTGCCTGAACCTATAGTGATAAACAAATAGAATAACTTTCCAAGATTATTTTTTATCCATAACACTATATGTTTTATTATTGACTATTGTTCTTGATTCAGTTGTCTTCTAATTTCATGATATGCTAGTGTGTTTAAAATAAAGGGATGCTTGATGAATTCAATAGCTTTTGTGTATCTAGTTTGAATGTTTCTAGAGCACATTTTTTCTAATAAGTCATGTTGAATATCATATTTTTCAATAACATGATTATTATTTCCATTTTTCAATGGCAAGTGAAGACTAAATATCCCTTTCTCTTTGTGATCTAGATCTTTTAACTTCACGAATGCATTCAGAATTGCATTAAAAGAGCACAATAACCAAGTAACTTAAAACCACATGAAAAGAATCAGAAAAACATAAGAAAACATGAGATCAAAGACACAACGATTTTATTACATATTTCACCCAATGTGGGCTACGTCTCCGGGCCCTGCTCAATAGTGGGAGATCTGTAGAATTTTGTCTACAAATCAGCTAGCTCACTGATATCATGTAGAAATTTCACCTGCAGATCATACTGATATATGCAATGTACTAAAGCATAATACTAGATCTACATCTACCATAAACTTTGTGGAAGCTAATCAACCATGAGCAACATCAAGCATGAACACATATGATTGATAAGAAGAAATCAATCACACATAACATAGAAGATATAACCCAGGGAAACCCTCAGCCTAAAACCTCAACTTTGTATTATCATACATAGGATTTATACAAAGCCTTAGCTCTCACACAGCTAGCCAGCTCTCAATACAATCCTCACAGATAAAGGTGGAAATACATCAGGATTACACAAAGCCTTAGCTCTCACAGCTAGCCAGCTCTTAGTGTAATTCTCCTGGATGCTCACAGGCAATCAAGACTTCTGCTAAGCCTTCTCCTCTACCCTCCAAGCCTCCTATTTCCTTTCACAGTTTCTCCTGGGTGATCCTCCTGTTACCAAGTGTAACACTGATCTCACACCCTGTAAAACTGCACAATCCTCAAGGAACTTTAATCCTTCTTCTTGGATGATTTTCCTTTATAGGAAAAATCCATCCAACTGATAGTACATTTTCCCTCCTTTGATCTGAACTGGGTCTTTCTCTGAACTAGCATGCATGAGTTATTTATGAGAGAATATTCAGTTGTCTGAAGTGCAGCAGTTGCATGCATGCAAGCATTAACTAACTGAACTCACATTAATTTAAACAAATTGTTTAAATCAATAATAACTAGACTTGACTCAGTTAACTGAGCCAACTAATTACTACTCAAATTAGAACTCATCCTTATCTCTTTAACTAATGGATAAATTCCTCAATTAATAGAGAAATTGTTGCATGTCCTCACATAAACTTCAAGTTCATAATTCCTTAACTAATTAACTTAAACTGAATTAATTAATTAATATTCCAAACTGCTAGTAAGACCAAATTCGAATTTACTTCATATAGATAGACCAAGGACTGTTATAAATAGGAAGGGACCCATAAATGATACTTTTCGAACATGTTATTTTTAGCAGTTTCACCTCTCACCCAAGGTGGCTAAAATGCCCACTGGCCAAAGTGCTATTTTTAGCAATTCTATTTTTAACACTTCCTAAATTTAGCATTTCTTGTTGCATACTTTTCAACACTCCCTCTCAACAAGAAAGGCTTCCTCTCGAACCCGATCCTATAACTCTGGAATGTTCTGCATGCAACACATCTACCAAGTGTGGTTGCTCCAGCAACACTTGGAACAAAAAAACTCCCAACTGACCTCTCTGTTGGGCTAGAAACATACTCTGATGTTGAATCTCTACTTGCTGCTGACAAGTGCTCCCTCTATGACCTCTACGCTACTGTAACATCTCCATGCATCTCGCACCATTGCACCCTTCTTTGTGCTACCCTACACTGTGAAACACACTTGTGCCTCTCGCATTGCTATAGCCTGCATGCTCTACGCTATCTTAGGATTCCCTACATTGTAGCTCTCTCTGTCACTCCATCCACATTCGTCTCTACCGAATCAGTCAGTTCCTGCTACTCCACATCGGGGCTCCCATAGCAAGGTCTCATCCAAGAGGTTGGGTACCTCAAGGATCCTTCCCCTCCTCCTTGGGATGATCACTCCACATCGCCCCACCTCCTACTTCGAGGTATGGTTGCATGTGATCCCTCAGCCCACCTGGATCAAAGTTTCCCCCTACTAGAGGTTTTTGCATGAGTGGATGCCTCCACTCTATCTCCTCTTGGCTTCCCCAGTTGTGGCTGCTCCACAACCTCCTGAAGCTACTTCACCAATCATGGCTCCTCCACAATTGTCTAAGACTTCTTCCGGCGCTGCATGTTGAGAGGTAATTTACTCTCCCTCTCAACCACCAATTATCTAACCTTTGCCTTTCTCCTCAAGCCTTTGCATGCATCTTGTACCTGAAGTGCATACAAGTTCTTAGCTAGCACACCAATCTGTTTCAACTTTCCCACCGTCACGAAATTTTCTAGAAAAAGAGCTAATTTCAAATTAACGATATCTCCCTCATCCAAACTCCGATTCAACCGATTTTTTTTTTTAATTTGGGCCTTTTTCTGCAAGGAATACAAATATGCTATTTGTTTCTAAAAAAAAAATTACAGAAAATTTCACATCTGCTCTGCAAACTCTCAGCCCAAAACTCATAACTTTGAAATCTCCTCTCAATATATTGTTCTTCCTTGATCACCTTTGCTCCGATACCATGTAGAATTTTCTCTACAAATCAACTAGCTCACTGATATCATGTAGAAATTTCACCTACAGACCAAATTGATATATGCAATGTAATAAAGCATAATACTAGATCTACATCTACCATAAACTTTGCCAAAGCTAATCAACCATGAGCAACATAAAGCATGAACACATATGACTGATAAGAAGAAATCAACCACACATAACATAGAAGATATAACCCAGGGAAAGCCTCAACCTAAAACCCCAACTCTATATTATCATACATAGGATTTATACAAAGCCTTAGCTCTAACACAGCTAGCCAGCTCTCAGTACAATCCTCACAGATGAAGGTGGAAATACATCAGGATTACACAAAGCCTTAGCTCTCACAACTAGCCAGCTCTCAGTGCAATCCTCCTGGATGCTCACAGGCAATCAAGACTTCTGCTAAGCCTTCTTCTTTGCCCTCCAAGCCTCCTATTTCCTTGCACAGTTTCTCCTGGGTGATCCTCTTGTTACCAAGTGTAGCACTGATCTCACACCCTGTAAAACTGCACAATCCTCAAGGAACCTTAATCCTTCTTCTTGGATGATTTTCCTTTATAGGAAAAATCCATCCAACTGATAATACATTGTCCTTCCTCTAATCTCAACTAGGTCTTTCTCTGAACTGACATGCATGAGTTATTTATGAGAGAATATTCAGTTATTTGAAGTGCAGCAATTACATGCATGCAAGCATTAACTAACTGAAATCACATGAATTTAAACAAATTGTTTAAATCAATTATAACTGGACTTGACTCAGTTAACTGAGCCAACTAATTACTACTCAAATTAGAACTCATCCTTATCTCTTTAACTAATGGATAAATTCCTCAATTAATAGAGAAACTATTGCATGTCCTCACATAGACTTCAAGTTCATAATTCCTTAACTAATTAACTCAAACTAAATTAATTAATTAATATTCCAAACAGCTGGTAAGACCAAATTTGAATTTACTTCCTATAGATAGACCAGGGGCTGTGCTATAAATAGGAAGGGACCCAGAAATGCTATTTTTAGAAGATGTTATTTTTAGCAGTTTCACCTCTCACCCAAAGTGGCCAAAATGCTCGTTGGCCAAACTGCTATTTTTAGAAGTGCTATTTTTAGCAGTTCTATTTTTAGCACTTCCTAAATTTAGCATTTCTTGTTGCACACTTTTCAACAAGACCTTCTTTCATTAAGTGGAATCAAAGAAATCAGTTACAAGAAACTTTTACAAAAATGACCCTTATACCTCCAATCTAGATGATGTCTTGAAAATGGAGAGCTCAGCTGGAGAAACAAACATTACCACTAGATTCATGTCGCAAAATTGTGCAAAATCCACTATAAATTTGTCCAATTCTATCATCGTCGCCTCTAGCACTCTAAGGGAATCCTTTTGGCATCTTGCATATTCCCTCACTCATGGTTATGATTCCTCCTCTGCTCAAGGTTCCACCTGTCCTCTGCCCCTATGCCTTAGGAAAATGAGTTTGAAGGTTTAAATAACATAAGGTGGGAAATTCCACCAACGTGGGTCATTGGCCCATTGGTAGCGGTGATGCATTGTAAGGAGGAGGTTATGGTTTCGAATCCTATAAACCCATATAAGGTCTGATTGTTTTGTTAAATGTGGTAACATGTGATCTGATGGTCGGTCAACACTCAGTTTCATTTGGGGCTTATACATTAACATATGTTATATTAATATATGGTTCTGGCGGTGTGGTTATATGGTTATGATGTTATTTTTTTTTGGGTTCTCCCACGTGGTCGGGTGTGTTCAACCTCGTCGGATCCCCATAGTAATATAGTATGTGACCACCAAGGTTGGGCGGGTCCATCGAGGGTGGCCTGCCCTCCATTTTTTTAATGTAATATAATACCATGTGGGGTGGTGGGGTTGGTGGCCTGCCACCCCGAAAATTTATTTTTTTTGTTTTTTATAACCCAACGGTAAAAAAATTCCCGCCGAAGAATAAGGGTCACTGGGAAAATTAATGATTTGAAAAATTCACCCATTCCAGTGGCCGGATTCTGTGCGTCAGGTCGCTGGGAAATTGTTGCCTCATTAAGACTACCACTTAGTTAACTTTGACCAGAACTTTGACCAGCTATAACTTGAGCATATGAACTTAGATTTGAGTGTCATTTGCACCGTTAGAATTAGGGCGATAAGCACTATGATCTAGTCCTAGTTTAACTTCCATATGATGACTTTTATTTTTGAGCTATTTTAAGGCCACTTGTATTTCTAGATCCACCTCACTCATTCCTCCCCACTGAGGAGATTTTGGTCCTCCAAAATCATGAGCACATCCTGCACACTGCCTATGTATTCATCAAGCCACACTTTCAAGATCTGCATTGCATACAAATCTTGTACATTATTTGCAATCACATACAAAACCACACATGACTCAAAAAACCCCATACTTTTCAAAAATTTATAACATACACGATTTGGTCGAGTTTACACTATAATAGAAACCAATACCCCAGCTATAAAAAGGCCACAAATATCATCATTTATTTAATAAGTGATGGAAAACACATCATCACTTTTACCATTTAAATTGCAACACATAATTTACAACATGTGGCCATGACAAACTACTACATCTAGTAAAACCATCTCTCACTTATCAAAGAGAATGGGGCATCATCCTATGGCAGATTCTCTTGTTGAATATCTTCACTAGTTAGTTTCTTCATAGGTGTTTTCTAGGTGTGGAGTGTTTGATACACAACTTTCTGGGGTCCATCCTCGTTGTAGTAACTACACTGATTATTTCTCCTCCAAACTTTCTGAATCATCTTGGAATGCTTTCTCATGGTGCACTTCTAATAAGTGCTTGAGGAATCCTCACTATCACTGGAATGCGATGAGGTGCTTTCACCATCTGGCATTGGTTGATCATTGGTTTTCTTGGAGCATTCCCCAACTTCCTTCCTGACATATCCAAGTCTTGCATAACAAGGAAATTCCTCCACTTTGATGAGATTCACAATGCCTTGGTCATTAATGTTGAGGCCCTTTCCTTGATACCCCATTTTATTCAACATTTTTTATCCAATCCCCGTAGTATGTCTCTCAATAGTAGCGAAATCATCATCATAAAAAGTACATGAAATTGAAGAAATACTTTTTACCTTAGGTTTGTTATGCTACAACTTTTCCAAGGCCTCGTCCTTGGCTTGTAACTGATGTTGCAACCTTTATTTCTCCTTCTCTGCTTCTTGTAGGAGTCTCCTTAGTTCAGAATTCTCTGCCTAAATGCTTTGGTTTATTTCTTAGATTTCTTGGATCCATTGTGTATTTGATGCCCTTTTCATCTGTTGAGAAATGGCAACAAGAAATTCCAGTTTGATTTTTCCTTGAATTAAACTAAGAATTAAAATTAATTCTATTTTCATAGAAACTTATAAATAGTTAATTAAGTTTAATTAACTTAATTAGCTTAGGAATTTCAAGTTGGAAGTCTTTCTGAAATTACGTATATGTTCTCCCTAAGTTTTAGGGTCTAGGATGAGTTTAATTGTGAGTTGTAATTAGATCACTCAATTTACTGAGTTATGTTTAGTTAAATTAGTTCCTAATTGTTTGTGGAGCTAGTAGAGAGTTAACAATTAGTTGGTGCACTGATGCATCCACAAGTGTCACTCTAGTTAACTAAAGATTCCCTCATCAGAAACTCATGCATGTCGATTCTGAGAAAGACCTAGTTGAGACTAGATTGGAGGGACAATGTACTGTTAGTTGTGTTATTTACTGAGTTGTATACATCATGCATGCAATCAGAGAAGGACCTATGTTTGGATTGCACAATTTTGGAAGCATGAATTCCCTTTAAATATGATCTATTCGTCCTAGGAATTACGCAAGAGATTAGGGGCTTGGAGAGTTGCTGGATAGGCTAAGGATTTGGCTTGAGCTAGCTTGTGAGCTAAGAGAGTTGAGCATACTTGTGTGGAATTGTTCTAGTGAGAACAAGATTTGTATCTTCACTCATATTTATGATATATGCAATATAGATCATATGGTTTTGAGTAGTGGATTTCCACAGATACATATTGTGTTATGTGCCATTGATTTATCTTCTTCTTGTTCTTATTGTTTTCATCGATCTATTGGCCTTTGTTGGTTGAAAGTAAAAGTAGATTCTTGTCTTTTTCTTTAGTACAATGCATAAGCTTGTGAATCTATGGGATTTTTTACATGGTATCAAAGCTTAAGACAATGTACTAGAGGATATTTCGAAGTTTTCAGTTTTAGGTTACAGGTGAAATTTGAATTTGCAATACATACTTCACGATTGGCAGATGGTGTTCTATGGTTTGTGGCTCGAGTATTCCTTGGAAGGCAGCTCAAATTTAATATCCTGGAGGGACATAATGGCAGTTGTGCTAGAGGATAATGGCTTGAAGCAACTCATTGATCAAGAAATTCCTAATCCAGCATCATCGGATGCACAGAATTTGGCCGAATAGAAGAAGTGTGTGGCGAGGTGAGGTAGATAATCCTTAAGGGAGTTCAAAACCACATTGTCTCGAGTCTCCATGGAAAGGAAACTTTGTGTGCTATGTGGAAAACATTGACGGACTTGTATCAGAATAGCAGTGACCAAAGGAAATTGGAACTAAAGGGAAAAACATCGAAAAATCAAAATGGAGAAAGGTGAGACGATTCCAAAATACTTGACCAAGTTCACTCAGTGTCATGATGAACTTGGAAGTGTTAGAATCATGATTGCCGAGGATGATATGGTGATTCTTGCTCTTCTAGGAATCCCAAAGAGTTGGCATAGTTATCAGGACTTTGTTAATGGTCGGGAGAAGCTGCTAGATTGGGAACAATTGTGGTCAGATTTGATGCAGGAGGAGATCATGAGGAACACCAGGGATGGCTCTTCATCAAAGACTGATGATGAATAGAATTGTGCCTTAGAGATTAAGGTGAAGAAAGGGAAAGGGAAAGCTTCCCATTCCAAATCGGATTCTTATCATGGAGGTAAGAAGAAAGACATGATGAAAGTCAAGTGCTTTCATTATCTGAGCTAGGCCATTTTGCTAAAAAAATTCCACACAAGAAGTCCAAGAAGAAGTCCTCAGAGAGGAGAGGCGGGTGAGGCTTTGGCCTCTCAATTAAAATTGAACCGTTCCCTCAATGCATGTATGGTGTCATCAATGATGGGTAATGTATGGTATTTAGTCAGTGGAGCTTCATTCCACATGACTAGCGACAAAGAGTTATTCAGTGACTTGAAGGAGAAATATCTCCAGATGCATATCGAGATGGGTGACGACAGGAAGTATAGTGTTACTGGATTGGGAATGATTAGTTTTCAAAGGGAGAATGAGGCTCCACTCACCTTGAAGAATGTTAGGTATTTGCCCGAGCTAAACAAGAACTTGGTATCCATTTCCATGCTTGAGGATAGAGGCTATGATGTGATCTTCTCGAAAGGAAAGATGTTCCTTCGACACATAGCTACAAGTCAAGTAAAGAATATAGGGATTTGGTTGAAGAATCTCTATAAGCTGGAGGTAGAGTGTGCTTGTTTGAGAAAAAAAGCGGAAAGGGTGCATAGTCGAGATGTTGAAAAGTTGTGGCATAGGTGATTAGGCCACTTGCATCATGGGTCTTTGAAGATATTGCAACATATCTCTATTGGTCTCCCCAAAGGTATGCTTGAGCAAGTTGATAGATGCAAGGGGTGTACTTTGGGAAAATACACCAAGTATTCGTTTCACAACAAAGATATTCGAGCAGAGGCTATTCTAGAGTGATTCCATTCAAATGTGTGTGGACCATTTCGATAACATCCATGACCAAACATAGGTATTATGTTATATTTGTTGATGACTTTTCTCAAAAATGCTAGATATTTTTCATGCAAAAAAAGGATCAAAATTTCACAAAGTTTTGTGAGTTTAAATCATTGGTGGAGAAATATTCAAGAAAGAAGGTTATATCACTATGAAGTGATAACGGTGGTGAGTATGTCTCAAACAAGTTTAAGAACTTCTATTCAGCGGAAGGGATTAAATGGGAGTTGATGGAACCCCATAACCCTCAGCAGAATGGGATGGTTGAGAGGAAGAACAAAAGCATAATAGGGGTAGCAAGGATGATTTTGCATGATCAGGACCTAACACTACACTTGTGGGCTAAGGCATGCAACACAAGGGTTTATATTCAAAACCGTATCCCACATCAAATACTTGAGAGAAAGACACTAGAGGAGGTTTATTCTTGTAAGAGGCCAGATGTTGGTCACTTCAGGATTTTGGGTCATTGGTATATTCCCATGTAACCAAAGGTTCACAAAAGAAGCTTGAGCCGACAGCAGAGTTGGGGATATTTGTGGGGTACACTGATACACCTCACAACTATCAAGTGTACTTGCTAACCAGTAGGATGACAATGGTTCGTATGGATGTCATATTCGATGAGGATAAGGCCATGTGAGTATCCCTTGAGAGGGAGCTTGAGCTACATGTGGATGAGGAGATTTTAGCTCCTAAGTATGAGGAGCCTCACATTGATGTGGATTAGCCACACGCAGAGGATCCAGGAGTGGGGACATACACTCAAGCAGAATCTTCTAAAGAGGGAAGAAAGTGCACCAGAGAGGCTGACAAGTTGTTGGATGATGCACAGGAGAATATGGGAGCACCCACTTCTCAACGCAAGCAGAGGAGGTCACCTGAGAGGTACATTGAATACATGGCTCTTATGGGAAAATGTGTTGTGACAGAGCCATCTTCCTTTAAGGAAGCAGTGCAGTAGCTGATTTGGGTTGATGCCATGGTGGAGGAGTATGACTCCATAGTTCATAACAGTGTTTGGGATGTGGTCCCAACACCATAGGACAAGTCAGTGGTGAGACCTCATTGGATTTACAAGGTAAAGCAAGCTGCAAATGGTAGTGTGGAGAACATAAGGCTAGATTTGTGGCCTGTGGCTTTTGATAGGTAGAGGTGATTGACTATAATGAGACCTTTGCTCATGTTGCAAGGTACTCGTCAATCAGATCTATATTGGCACTATCAGCATAGATGGGTTGGAAATACATCAGATAGACGTAAATACAGTGTTCCTTAATGGCATGATTGAGGAAGAGGTGTACATAGAGTAGCCTCAAGGTTTTGATACCTTTGACCGTGAGTCACATGTGTGCTAGCTCAAGAGAGCATTGTATGGGCTAAAGTAAACACCTCGTGCTTGGTACACCAGGATAGATAGCTACTTCACCGAGTTGGGCTTCACAAATAGTGAAGCGGATGCGAACCCATACCACATAGTGCTGGAGGGTAAACTATTAATCATTATACTTTATGTTGATGATCTCATACTGACAGGTGATGATCAGTTGATCAAGTCTTGTAAGGAGGACCTTGCATGTGAGTTTGAGATGAAGGACATGGGGATCATGCATTACTTTATTGGCATGGAGGTATTGCAGGGAGATGGGGAGTTGTTTGTGTCTCAGGGAAAGTACGCTAATAAGATACTCAGGAGATTCTGCATGGAAAGAAAAAAACCCATGGAGACTCCTCTAGTAGGTAACTAGAGGAAGGAGGATGCTACTTTAGGGGAAGTAGTAGAATATATTGCTTACAGGAAGCTTGTGGGTTCAATCATGTACTTGGTTAACACATGACCGGATATGTGCTATGCAGTTAACTATCTTAGTCAAGCGATGGTTAGGCCTACCAAGCTGTATTGGAAGGCATCAAAGCATGTGTTGAGATATCTCAGGGGCACTTCTCAGTATGGATTGTGGTATAGAAAGATAGAGGGTGTGAAGCTTCAAGGCTTCACCGATGTATATTGGGGAGCGATTCCATCTGATTGGAAGAGCACATCAGGAGGAATCTTTAGTATTGGGTTAGCAACAGTTTCTTGGTACAACAGGAAATAGAGATCAGTTGCACTCAATTCGATAGAGGCAGAGTACATGGCTACGAGTCAGGCAGCATGTGAGGCCATCTGGATGAGGAAGATCTTGGTTGGTTTGTTTGGTCAGCAAATGGATCCAACTGTGATTTACTACGATAATCAGATTTGTATCAAACTCTCTGAAAATCCAATTTTTCATGATTGGTCCAAGCATATTGATATTCGATATCATCATCTCAGAGATTGTGTATTGATGTGGATTATGTTGTTAGAGTACATTCCCACGAATGAGAAAGATGCTGACATTTTGAAAAAGGCATTGTCAAGATGTAAATTTGAGTTTCACAAATATGGGATCCAGGTAGCTGATAATCCCTTTCTTATTGAGAGGGAGTGTTGAGAAATGGAAACAACAAATTCCAGTTTAATTTCCTTGAATTAAACTGAGAATTAAAATCAAATTCTATTCTCATAGTAACTTGTAAATAGTTAATTAAGTTTAATTAATTTACTTGGCTTAGGAATTTTGATTTGGAAGTCTTTCTGAAGTTATGTGTATGTTCTCCCTAAGTTTTAGGGGTCCAGGATGAGTTTAATTGTGAGTTGTAATTAGATCACTCAGTTTACTAAGTTATGTTCAGTTAAATTAGTTCCTAATTATTTGTGGAACTAATAGAGAGTTAACAGTCATTTGGTGCACTAGTGCATCCACAAGTATCACTGTAGTTAACTGAAGATTCCCTCATCAGAAACTCATGCATGTCGATTCTGAGAAAGACCCAGTTGAGACTAGAGTACAGTGATAGTGTACTATCAGTTGTGTGATTTACTGAGTTGTATAAATCATGCATGCAATTAGAGAAGGACCTATGTTTGGATTGCACAGTTTTGGAAGAATGAATTCGATTTAAATGCAAGATATTCATCGTAGGAATTACACAAGAGATTATGGGCTTGGATAAATGTTGAATAGGCTAAGGATTTGGCTTGAGCTAGCTTGTGAGCTAAGGGAGTTGAGCTTACTTGTGCATAATTGTTCTAGTGAGAACAAGCTTTGTATCTTCACTCATATTTCTGGTATATGCAATATAGATAGCGGGGTTTTGAGCAGTGGCTTTCCCCAAATGCATATTGTTTTATGTTCCATTGATTTATCTTCTTCTTGTTCTTATTATTTTCATCGATCTATTGGATTTTTCTGGTTGAATGTAGAAGTAGATTCTTTCCTTTTGCTTTAGTACATTGCATGAGCTTGTGAATCTACAAGATTTTATACATAATCTTTGGTACAATTTCTACTGAAATCTTTGTCCCATTGCCTGAATCGGAACCCAAGTTAATGGGTCCATCTGCTACAATCCCAAGAGTTGTGATCTTCATTTCATCATCTAAATCTAATCCCAAGTCAATTGGTCCACCGCCTGTAACTCCTTCAGTTGTGATCTTCTCATCCTCCTCTGATTCATATTCTTGGTCTTGTTGCCTGGTTGCAGCTGTCTTCTGCTTCCCTTTTCTATTGTTCCTCCTAGGTCTCGATTCTGGATCCAGTTTCTAACAATTCTCCTCATCGTGCCCTTCTTACTCACAATGAGTACAAGAGGGCATTTATTCTCTTCTCTTGGTTGTTGTTGCCCTCTTCAGGCAATCATCTTGCTCATGATTTTCCCTGCTTTCAAGATGTACAACCTTCACACTAGCTTCATCAAGAGACTTAGGTTCAAATAATAACAATGAATGATGCAAATAACTATGCAAAGAGCCAATATATTTCATCAACATCTTAGAAGTGTCTAGTGGAACATTCAATGCCAATGCTTGTTTTCTAAAATCCTATGTGAAATTCTGAACAGTTTGACCTTAACTTTGTTTCAAATGTTGTCATTCCATCATGGTCTTTTGTCTGTAATGCAATGGGTAAAATTTCCCTCTTAAAGTAGAAATGAACTCAGATCAAGATGAAAGTAGTTTAAGACTACTCTTACCACCTTGCTGCAACTTGCCTTCCCACCAAACGAGATTGATGCCACTCAATTGAAGGGATGGTAGCTGGATCTTCGCTTCATCCTCTTTGATTCGTTGTATGTGGCAATACACTTCAACCTATCTCATCTAGTTATCTAGTTTTTTTGCATTATATTCTCCACTAAATACAGATAAATCAAATTTGGCATCCAACTTGAAAAATGTATTTTTAGATGCATTCTTATGATGCATGTTAGAATGACAAGAAGAGGAATAATAAGAACTGTCACTGGAGAATGGAAAGGGCGGGTCAAGAGGATATCCTCCTCCAACTTCATGATTTACTGATGCATAATCATCTTACTTTTCTTCTTTGTCTTGATTGTCTTCTCATATTCTACAAACAACTTGTCAATTTTCTCTACCATGGTGAAGAATATCTTGTGATAATTTTTCTCTTCTTCTGCTTTTCCATCCTCATCTTCCATGTTCCATCTTCGTGGAGCATGCCCCAATTCGAAATCAAAGGATTTGAGTTTTCCTTCACCTCTTTGGAGCTTATTCCTTGTTGGTATTCACTCATGAAACTTGCATCAAGAAGACCTTCTCTGATACCAAACTTGATATAGATGTTTTAACTTCAAGGATGCATTCAAAATTGCATATAAAGGAGCACATTAACCAAGTAACTTAAAACCACATGAAAAGAAGTAGAAAAACATAACAAAACATGAGATCAAAGACACAATGATTTAATTATGGAGCTCACCCAATTTGGTCTACGTCTCCAGACCCTACTCAACAGTGCGGGGGGGGCACTTCTTTTATTAAGTGACATCAAAGAAATCAATTACAAGCAACTTTTACAAAAATGACCCTTATACCTCCAATCTAGATGATGGCCTAAAAATGGAGAGCTTTCCTGGAGAAACGGACATCACCACTAGATTCATGTCATGAAATCATGCAATATTGACTATAAATTTGTCCAATTATGTCACTGACACCTCTGACCCTCTAAGGGAATCTTTTTGGCATCTTGCATATTCCCTCGCTCATAGTTCTATTTCCTCCTCTTCTTAGGGTTCCGCCCATCCTCCATCGCTCTGCCCTGGGAAAATTGGTTTGAAGGTTTAAATAACATAAGGCGGGTGGAGCCACCAACGTGGGTAGCTGGCTCATTGGTGGCAGTGGTGCATTGTAAGTAGGAGGTTATGGTTTCAAATCATGTCAACCCATATAAGGTCCGACTATTTTGTTAAATGTGGTAACATTTGATCCAACGATTGGTCAACACGCAGTTTCTTCGGTGGCTTATGCATCAACATATGTTCTATTAATATATGGTTCTGGTAGTGTGTTTATATGGTTACGGTGTTATTTCTTTTGGGATCGACCCACATGGGTTAGACCGGTTCAACCCCTGCTAGCACCCCATAGTAATATAGTATGTGACCATCGGGGTGGTCCATCGTGGGTGGCCCACCCTTTTGTTTTAATATAATATAATACTGTGTGGGTTGGTGGCCCACCACCCTAAAAAGTTATTTTTTCGTTTTTTATAACCCAACAATAAAAAATCTCCCACCAAAAAATAAGGGTCACTGGGAAAATTAACGATTCGAAAAATTCTACCATTTCGGTGGCGGATTCGGTGCATCGGGTCTCTTCCAAATTGTTTGCTCGTTAAGACTGCCACTTGGCTAAATTTGACTAGCTATAACTTGAGCATACGAACTCGGATTTGAGTGTCGTTTGCACCGTTGGAATCAGGGGGACGAGCACTATGATCTAGTCCTAGTTTCATTTACATATGATGACTTTTATTTTACATCTATTTTAAGGCCACATGTGTTTATAGATGCACCTAGATCACTTTGGATCCAATTACAGTTGATGCAATTTCAATATCACCCCATGGTGATATTGAATGTGAAAACATTTTTTCGTTGGCACAAACAATGTCCTTGCGGGAATAATATGCCTCAACCTATGTCTCATTAGTCTTATATAATGTATATGCATATTTTCTTTATGGGATGTAGAGCATCATTTTTCTCTACAATGTTTTTTTTGGTCTCTTTTCTCATTATATCGAATGAACCGTATGACATAAGGGCATTTTATTTTTTTCGTCCTTTTTTCCACGCAGAAGTAGGAAGAAGCATACTCTACCAAGAAAACATTCTCAAATTCAATGGGAAGTGTGACATATTTATCAATGTTTGTCATGCAAACAAAATCCTAGGAATTACCAAGCTCTCGTTGCAACAGAATAGGTCTTTTTAGCACATATGTTTGTTTTTTAATCGGAGCAATGTTAATAAAATTTGTTTTCTAGAAGATGAGTATAAAGGAAGTGAAAGAGAAATGTGCATTGCTTGTTGACTTGACATTTGTTGCATGTTTAGCAATGCATTTCCAAGTTTACAAATAGTATGAATTTTGTTTTCTCCGCCACATATGCAATCTTATCAAGTTTGTTTGAAAGAAGATGTCATTGTTCGATCAATATTTTTCATATATGAGTTGCAATATATTACTACAACATAGGCATCTAAAATGAATTGATCATCTATGTTTTCTTGCCACAATGACAATATGATTTTTGCAAATCCATTTACCCACACATCACAAGGATTTTTTTTTAGCAATACAATAGGTCGAGTGATACAAGAAAAAAGGATCAAATGTATTGCTTATTTATAGTTCCAAGTTCAACTAGGAAAATCTCAAATGTTATGTTTTTTAATACACCTTGTTTTGTAGAAAGGAGGAAAAAAGTTTTCATTCCCTGATTTTCATTGTTTTCATTCAAACAAAGTTGTAAGATACAAGTTTCAATGATTGGTGGAAAAGGATAACTAAATATACATGTAGAATGCCTACGATTTTTGCAAGTTTTTTTGTGGTGATTAGTTTGAACCTGAGTCATTCCATCTGGCAACAATGTTGAATCACGCGTTAGATAATGATCAATGAAAGATATAACAGTGGTATTAGGTGAATGCATATATATTAGTTCACCTTTAATCCAAAGTAATCCATGTTCATGCTCAATCCCCCTGCTTTGGAACTCAATGATAAATAAGTAATCTTTCACTTCACCAAATAATCCATTGTGTTTTGTAATCAAAGTACATAGTAACATGATTGTGTCCCTATAGTATTTGACTACAAATGATCAATTGATATCCGATTAATGTGTCAAAGCATTCATGTACAGCTTTTATTATCACTTGCTATAAATCCATATTTTGTTTTATTAATTCATTTGTCAATGCATCCCAAAGATGCTCAACACTAGTGAATGTGACAAAAAACATTGGTGGCCCAAGTTGTCGTATCATTGCAAATATGTATTTTGGTATATGTGTTAGGGCTTTTATATGTCATTGGATTCCCTAAATTAAATTGTCAACCGAAGTCTGTAAACTTAGACTTGCAATGCATTCTGATTCAGATTCAAACTTATCATATATAGTTCTAGTGCAGAATTAAGTATAGAATGCTCAAACTCCATTCCTAATAATCACACCTAGAATTTCTGAAGTGAAGAAACCTATTTTGTTGCAATCTAAATTACTATTAACGAAATATATTTTGCGTTCAAAACTCAAATCACTATTATGTTCTTAACTATGATATATTAACTCAAAAACTCGTTCAGAAATAAAGTGGACAACTATCACTAAATATGTTCTTCGGACTAATTTAACATTAACTCTATTCAAAACCTTTACACAAGCTAATCCCTAGGGTACTATGAATCAAAATTAAACTCAATAATAACTAAAACCATTCCCTTTATCCAAACAAAACTCATCATTTAAAAGGCATAACTTATTATTTTCTAACTTAGAACCAATTCTAAATCAACACACATAGCTTCATTTAATCTAATGATGAACGAGAATAAATCTACTAAAGCTTAATAGGAAATCAAATAAATAATGAATTGTCTATTCAAATGATTATTTCACTACACCTCAAGTAAATCTCACATAGGAAATCAAACAACTACATTGTAAAAGACAAGCTTTCCCTAAATGTTAACACACGATCTATACTAGAAATAACACTTTGTCTCTAATCGATTCCAGATTTTCGAACAGAGAATAAGCTACAAGATTTTCATGCCACTAATATACAGATTCATAAGCAATAAAAAATTTCCATCCAAGACAATAATTTCAATTTAAAACCTAAGAATTTACTCCTTCATAAATTCATTTTAAATCAAAATTTCATTTTCCAGCATTCATGAACTCGAAAGAGTAACATGTACAAAGTATGATCATAAAAATGTTCCACAGGCTTATGAAGACTCAATAGTGTTACACTTGTTATCTTTAAATCATATCTATGAAAACATCAAAGGAAACTTGAGTGCAGAATTAAGTGCAGAAATTACGAAAGTCACTAGTGAAAGCAAATGAGAATTTAAGTGTAGTTCGATCTAATGAATCGAAACACACTTCCTACACACTAAACTTGTTACAGGACTTGATCAAGGTTCGTGGTTGTCCCTTGCCACAATCTAGAACAAGCCTAATCTAATTAAATAATTTCATATTAAAGAGACATAAATGCTTAAATAAGAGTAAAATATGAGACAATAATTATATTAAAAACTTCAATAAAACATCAATTTAAGAGTTCAATATTAACATAACAGAATCAAAGAGTGTCATGGCACAATCACCATCTCAGCCTAAGTGTGTATCTTTGTTTGCATATATGTGTGTAACTCTACATACAAAACATTGGCCCTTTTAAATAGTTTAGGCCGATCAAATAGTTACAACAGATTGACTAAAGAGAGTAAAATAAATTGGGATCTAAACTAAGTTAAGCCAAGTCAAATCTTCAGGATTATTTCACCCAAATTGTAACCAAATTGTCCCAATCATGGCCATATCCTTGAACCAAAGAAACTAATTCCACGTTCGAGAACAAGAAAGGTTATTTTGGGATGTTGATGGTTGACAGGTTGCTTGATGCTGAGTAGAGTACTAAATTAAGTGTAAAACTAAGTAAAAAATGGTTGCTCCAAAAATGATTGCTTGAAGCTTTGTTGGACTGCGTGATGTACCTTTGATGACCTTTCCACTCACTTCAAGCATCTGCCTATATCCAAGATTCCTTCTGTAGATCAGTCAAATTGAATCAAGAGATGTAAATTCATTTAATATCTACCTAAACCAATCAAAGACATATGAAAATAACACTTATTAATAAATCTTACCTCCACTGTAAAGGAATGTGGATTGATTTTAGGGTACCAAAAAGGGGTAAAGTAAGGTAAATGATAGTAAAAATAGTGGGATAAGGCATGAAATAGGGTACAAAAGTAGGGCCCAACATCCCCCTATGTCAGAGGTAATGCATGTCCTCATGCAACTATCCTTTTCAAAATTCAACCAGTCATCAAAAATTAGGTCATCCCTTCCTTCAAATTCCTGTCGTGCTTACTAGGAATTCCAAACCATGGTTTCCCTTCATTAATGACTGTCGAAATCTTAGGGCTCACTCATGGGAACTAAGCTTCTTGATAGTTCTCTGTTGTTTCAGTGTCCAACTAATAAGGTGATTTTTCTTTAGGATGAGCGCATCATTCTTGGAGACTAGGGATAGATTCTTGTTCCAATATTGCTCATTTATCATTAGCACATAACAAAACAACTTCTTCTACTTATGGGACTTTTCCTTAATCTTTGCATTATTTTTCTATAACTTAGCCACCAGTAGTTGTAAATCTTTGTCACCACAAACCGAGGTATTTTTAGCAAGTATGGTTTGTTTCTGTGAACTACTCACTCTGCAAGTCGACGAATCAAGTGTCTGGCTCTTCTTAGATTTAGATGCCCATTTGTACTTGCCTAGACCCTTTTCAGATGGACCTGGATGTGGTAAATTTCTTAGAAGATCTTCAAAATTATCTATCGATCCATCTTCCTCAAACAAAATATCCCCTGCTTCTTCGACTTCCTGAGAGGGGCTCTTCATTTCCTGTTTTAGAGAGGACATAATGGGAATAGGTTCTTAGTCTTGAGTACCGGAAATGGATGGTTTTTGTCTAGACATGCTTCTTATGTGTCGTCAACCTTGTGACAAGGTTGGATTCTCTGATGCTTTCTCTTTCTGCACTAGTGTAGCAAGAACTGATGTTGCTTCATGTTCTTCCTTGAATAATTTTTTCTTTATCTTCTTAGGGGCGACATTAGCTCCCTCAGATTATTTTCTGTTGGTGAGAAAACAAATTCCACAACCTCCACCTGGGGCTTTTTTCGTTTGCTCGGTTGGGCTTCTTTAATTGCTACTTCATTATTAATAGGTTCACTCTTTGATTCCTTACTTCTTTTGCATTTCTTTCCCTTCAATGCTAGGGTCAATTTCTCTATAGATGAACTAGGGATTACATAATTCTTCAGGGGTTTCGCCAAATAACTTTCCTCCTTTGTAGACACAGGGGTTATTGTAGGGATTTGACCTTCCTTAGATTTGGAATCAGTAGGAGACTCCGCTTTGTAACCCACTTTCTTTGATCGGGGGCTAATGAGTCTTTGTTGACCTTTGCTTTGGGTTTCTTCCCCTTGAAAACTTTCCATCAAAAACTCTTCCTGGGACTTTTTTCGTCTACTCAACAGATGAACAACTAACATCTTGATAAGGTTGCGATGGCATATTCTAGTCTCAAGGTTTTTGACAGTGGATTGAACACACCTAGCGACCTTATACAAACTTCTATGCAAGAAGAATGGAAAATTGACTTCTCGTCCATCTAAAAAGTGCAAGAGAAGCCTAATATGGTAAATGAAAACATTGGCATACATCCCCTCACAGGTAAAAAAATCTTTGTAATAAAGTGAAGAGTGGGTTTCATTCCTCCTCCATGTAGCTCTATAAGACCCCCTTTGACCAATTAATGGACTTGTATGCCGACTTAATGATCTTACCACAATCATCTAGCTCGAGTGTCCCTCCATTAAAATATTTCTCACTACTTAAGGGAAATATGGTTGCCTACTTATCGATTTCTCGGTCACTTTGATTTTCAGGCTCTTGTAGGTTTTAACCCCGTACAGAAATTACCTGCATATGAATTCTAAATCACAGGAAAAAATAAAAATGCGAGAGCATAACACATAAAACACATATACACAGAGATTTCCCACTGGATCTCAAAACCGAGACTACCAGCTTGATTTTTCATTATTTGTCTTTCAATGTTACAATACATATTTATACATGCCGAAGCATCCAATACCATGGACTGAAAACCATCGCATCCAAAACCATGGACCGAAAACCATAGGTAGGTTCGCCCAAATTAATATAGGGTCCAAAAAAAATTTTCTCTGGGCGCTGCCCCGAACCCCGTAGAGGGGGGCTACCCACCCCCCGTTGCGCAATCGGCGCAACGAAGGGGGGGGTCCACCCCCGCTCTAACCCCCCGGTTCACTACGTAGGTTAGTCGTGGAAAGAATATAACACAACCCAACAATCTCCCACTTGTTGTT
>APFE030115541.1:52107-76842 GCA_000404065.3 Pinus taeda | reverse complement strand
ATACAAATGCAAGAATTTTTTGGAGTATGAAATGCACAAAAGAAGACTCCAAGGAGGATTTATTTTCCTTACTTATTTTTTGAGTCCATAAAAGAATAATTCTATACTCAACAGATCCCTAAGTACTGCTTCCTCATAAATTTAACGAGCCTGAGTCATTCGATGCTCGGGATATTCACTTTTATAGAGTATGAAGAACTCAAAGTAGATTCCAAGGAGTTTCTTTTCTGTACTTATTCTATTGAGCCCAGAAAAGAATAACTTTGTACTCAACAAATCTCTAACTACTATTGTCCCATTAATATTAACAAGACTGGGTTAGTTAATGCTCAGAACATTGAATTTTAGGGAGCTAAAACATTCACAGTAAACTTCAGATCGTCCTTTTCCGTAAATAATATGTCAAGTCCGGATAAAGGAATAAACTTACCCTTGAAATTTTTCCTCGTTATTCTATGTGAGTTGTGGAGGAAAACAAAAGGTCAACCCAATGTTATTTATATTGTGTGTGTGTGTGTGTGTGTGTGTGTCTATATATATATATATATATATATATATATATATTATTATATAATATATATATATATTTATATATTATATATAATATATATATTCTATTATATAGAAAGTCAATTTATAAAAATTTAAATAACCAGCAGGATTCTGGGTCACATCTTTGAACCAACTCCATTTCTAGATCCTGGCATCACATTTTGCAAATTCTTGGAAAGAGAGTGGTAGTGGTATATTTTCAATCTGTGGTCATTTACCAAAAATGAGGTTTGATCATTATTGATGGTTTTTATCCTGACTGAGACATTATCAAAAACTTACTCCACTTCATAGGGTCTCAACCATCTAGTTGAAATTTTCCATTTGAAATGTTTAAATTTGTTATTGGATAGCAACGCCCAATCTCCTGATTAAAATACCTTTTTCTTGATGTACTTGTCATTCCACAGAGCTCTTTGATCCTGTACTAACATGATCTATTGGAAGGCATCTTTTTTTTATTTCGTCAAGTTCATTCAACTGAAGTATTCTTTGTTTCTAGGCCTCCTTTAGATCCATTCCTAATTGAGTAGTTGTCTGGAATGTTTTTACCTAAAACTAATTGGGGAGTAACACCTGCTTCCCATATACTAACTCATAAGGAGTATGTCCCGTTACATTCCTCCATGTTATCCAATAAGTCCATAATGCTTCTGGCAATTTTTCAGCTCAATTTCCATGGTGAAGCTAAATTGTCTTGGTGAGGATGGACTCCAAGACTTTGTTGGTAGATTCAACCTATCCATTTGCCTAAGGGTGATATGGAGTAGATTTTCGATGCATAATCTAGTACTATTTAGCAATAGCCTTCACTATTTTGGAAGTAAATTGTGTCCCTTGATCAGTGACAATCTATCTAGGTACCCCAAACAAAGTGAAAATGTCTTCAAAGAGGAAATCTACAATAGACTTCTCAGTGGCAAAATATAAAGCCATAGATTCCACCCGCTTTTTCACATAATCAATACAAACTAATATGTATCTCTTCTTCATGGACATGGGTGAAATGGGCCCCACAAAATCCAATGCCCACTTTTCAAAAGGTTCTATTTATATCTGAGTTTGAAGAGGCATTTCATCCATTGGAACAGGCCTCCCCATTCTTTAGCAAACATCACAACTAGAAACAAACTTTTTGGCATCTTTAAAGAAAGTGGACTAGTAATAACCCACATGTAGCACCTTATAAGTTGTTCTTTTGTCTGAAAAATGGCCACCATAGGGTTCACTATGGCAAGCTTTCAAGACATCATACATTTCATATTCCCGCACATACCTTCTCATGATTAAATTAGGACCTATGTGGTACAAGTCCCCCTCTATCCAGGAATAGTTGGAACTTCACTACATAGTATTATGTTTCTCCCTGGTGGATAGATTTTGTGGCAACCTACCTGATACTAGATAGTTAGCCACATCATCAAATGCAAGGAGTATGTATTGAAACAACAAATAAATTATCATCCATAAAGTCATTTGGAACTGGTACTGGAGTTATGTCTCGTGCAATATTCAGTCGGGACAAGAAGTCTACAGTTGAATTATCTCATTCAGGCCTATCAATCATAGTGATATTAAATTCCTGAAGTAAGAGAAACCATCTAGTAATTCTTCCATTAGTAAATGTCTTATTCATAAGGAACCTAATAGCAGAGTGATCAGTATGGAGAAAATTTTCATAACCAGTAATATAGTGCCTAAATTGATTGATATCATGGAATATTGCTAGTAATTCTTTTTTAGTAACTATGTAATTTAATTTTGAAGGTGAGAGATTTTTGCTAACAAAATAAATAGCATAAGGAATGTGATTCTTCCTTTGTCCTAACACATCTCTGAGGGTTGTATCTGATGCATTAGTACAAATCTGAAAAGGGGGAGACCAATCATCTCCTCTCAATACCAGGGCAGTAGACAATTTTTCCTTCAATTCCTGAAAAGCATTTTGACAATCAGTATCCCATAGAAAATCAACATCTTTAGTAAGATGTTTAAACATAGGTTCTGCAATTTTAATGAAATTTTCAATAAATCTCCTACAGTCCCTACATGTCCCAAAAATATTCTTACCTCCTTTTGTGATGTTGGGACTGAAATATGTGATATTACCTCAATTTTTGCAGGGTCAACTTTTGTCCCTTCTTGTGACACATGGTGTCCCAAAATAATTCCCTTAGTTTGCATCATTTTATAGTTGATATTACTAAGGGCCAAATGATCTTCTTGACAGCGAATCAACACTTTTTCCAAGTTCTCTAGAACTGGTTGGAAATCATCACCATACACTGTGAATTCGTCCATGTAGACTTCCACACAGTCATGTATAATATCTACAAAAATAGCTAAGACAACTCTCTAAAAGGTAGTTGGAGCATTGCACAGGACAAAAGGAAGAACTCGGTAAGCATAGGTGCCCTAGGGACATGTAAAAGTAATATTCTCTTGGTCTTTTGGTGCTATTTGAATCTGATTATAGCCATTATACCCACCCAAAAAAGAGAAGTACTTTTTCCCTAACAATGTATCAAGCATCTAATCAATAAGAGGCAAAGGAAAGTAATCTTGCATGGTAGCTTTGTTCAGCTCTCTATAGTAAACACAAATTTGTCATTTCCCATTTTTCTTGGGAAAGATGAACAAGGTAGATATCTGTTTACTATCAGAGATGGGATATATAAAAAATTCATACTTAAAGGTTTTTTCAATTCATCTTTGACAATTTCTTTAAGAGTTGGGTTCATTCGTCTTTGTGGCTACCTGACAGGCCTGATTTCTTGATTTGAGTAAATGTGGTGTGTACAAGTATCAAGATGGATCTCTTTCATATCTAACTAATCCCAATAAAATGCTCCAGACTGATTTTGAATCATGTCTATTACCTGTTGTTTTTGTTCTGTACTTAATTTTGTACCAATGTACAACGTTTTTCCAACGCTGGTTTCAACAGGTTGAGCACTTGCTTCATTGTTTTCTTCCAAGGCTGCCATAGTAAATGATGCAAACACAATAGGGTAACAATTTTCCTAAAATTCAATGTTGAAAACATGATGATAGCCACTAAAAGAAACAGGATAACCTATGCAATTTATATTAGATAAAAATTGTTGCAAAACATGTTCTTTAGACCGTTCTTGAAGTCCTCTTGATTGTTCTAGAGTTAGTCAAGGAAGCATATAGTGTTCTTCCCCATAGAGATTTTCTAACCAGAGAGGTACTTCAGCAACTAATTGGGCAAGTGGAAAAATAGTTAATTTTTGAATTTTTGACCCATTATAAAAAGTCATTTCCCCATTTTTGCACCCAATAACAGCATCAAAAATGGTCAGCCAAGGCCACCCTAAAACTACAGGATGTCCAGGTGTAGTAGTCTTTGGAGAAATTACAATGAAAACAATTGGGTATTCCTAGGAAGCTATTGTGACCACTATGTCTTCTAGGACCTCCCCAGGTTTAAAAATGGACTTATCTTCTAACTCCAACACAATGGGTGTAGTCCTTACTTATTTTAATTGATGGTTTCCCCCAATTCCACTATAGTATTGGGAAGAAAATTTCCATTGATTTCTATGGTTACCACTAGATTCCCTAGATCATCATAGTTTAGTGGTAATCTAGATATCATTTCTGACATTTGACTAATTACTTTAATATTCTAATTTTTACTTTTCTTTCTTCCTGGACTTTTGATGCAAAGATCCATAATAACCTTGGTATAAACAGGAATATCTCTAATAGCTTGCACAAAGGAAGTTTTAGGCAGACATCCTTCAATTCATATTCCATGGGAGTTCTAGTTTTCTTCACGAGCAACCTCTTCATATTAGGAGGCTCCCTAGGTTCTAAAATCTCTTGTGGTTCTTTTCTTTCATTCTTTTTCTCATTTTCTGTTTGTTTATTGATTTTATCCTCAGGTTCTATATGAGGATCCTCCTCTTGAATAAATATTGTTGATTTATTTTTATTAACCATTTCCCCAGATCTTAACTGAATTTCATTTAAAGGAAAAGCAGTAATGACATGAGTGGGAAAAGGTTGCAGCTCCATATTTTGTACCTGTTGAGGAGCTCTATTATTAGGATTAGCAATTGGTTGTGCGGGTAGTTGTGTTGGGAAAGGAGGGTTAAATGATTATTGCACTTGTTGTGAAGATGAGTTAGTGCTTTGAGGTAAGGGAAATGGTTGTTGTATTAGAGGTGGTAGTGGCAATGAAGGTTGACGAAAGTAAGATGAGTTATACCCTTGTTGGAATTGAGGCATATTGGATGCATAAGGCATGCATGGTGGACAGTGATACTGAGGGTATGGAGGTGCTTGGTTTTGAGGCTGAAATGTATTCCCATAAGGATTTCCTCTCCACCCTTGTTTCCATGGTGAACTTTGAGGTGGTTGTGTAGGTGACAAAGGGTAAGGTGTCTGAGAATTCCATGGACTATTTTGAGCAAAACCTTGCATATTAAGGTCTTGATAAATATTATTGTTTGGTCCCATCCATGATGGTTTCCTAGTTGATTGAGGAAACTCACTAGTCTCGGCCCCCCCTTTGTAAATAGATTGTAATCCAGGCAGGGATGGGCATTGATCAATGGATTTATCATGTGTACAGATACCGCACACCTCTACCACATTAATAGGGCATTATCTTTCAGCATGCTTACGTCTGTATTTAGGACAGAAAACTGCCAAGGCAGCCTTCTCTTCTTATTGTTTCTTTTTAATTTTTAGAGTATATAGCTAGTCACTAATGGTGTTTAGGATATATGTTTTAAATTTTTTACAAGAGGCTCCTTAGCCCAACTCTAGTGGCACCACCTTGTATTGGTTTCGAATTCCTAAACACATAATCCCTTGAGTTGTCTCAGATGCTTTTGCATACCTTAGCTTGACTTCTAGAATAGGTTATGTATAATTCAACTATTTCATCAAAGGGATTCTTATAGATATCACCAGAACTTAGGATATTTAGTGTTTCAATGCATTCTTCCCTTAACCCTTTCAAAAAGACAATCATAAACGTTCTCTCATCCAGATTACCCACTCGTGATTTGTGATAGTTATAAAGGAACCTCTCAAGGTATTCCTCCAAACTCTCATCCTCCATCTGTTGCATCCTAAAAATATCATTAACATCTCTGCTTTTACCTTAATCTTGATATTTCTTATGGAAGACAGACTTCATGTCATCCCATGAGTAAATGGTGTGTTCTCCCAAGCTCATGAACCATCTCAGGAGTGAATATTTTAAGGTGGTAGGGAATAACTTAAGTTTGTGTGCATCATCATAATAATTATAACTTATGAAAAGAATATCAAATTCAAACAGGAAAGATTCAGGATCTTCATAGGATGCACCATGGAAAAGTGGAAGAGATGCCGAAGGTGTGTTCTTCATAGTAACACTTTTGGTGATGTCTAGTATTGGAAATCCGAAGGTAGTCTCTGAATCTTCTTTGTTTTCCTTAGGTCCCCCTCTTGGCCCATCTCTCTGATCATTATTCTCGTTACGTAAAGTGCAGATTTTGTCATTGGCCCCACCATTATTTTTGTCATTGTTTCGGACACCATTTCTATTCTCCTCACCACTTCCTTTGCTATCCATCTTTATTATAGGTTCAGAAGCAAGCCCAAGTTAGTATTCTAGTTAGAAAAAGTTTCAACCAGATTGGTCCTTATATATCCAAGTCCCAAATCCCTTCGAGGCCCTCTTACTATTGATTCTACTTGTGAAACTTCCACTAATTCTATACTCACAACCGCCCCTAAGATGATTTGTTCTTATTGTGGTTTACTTTGAGGTTTTTCTACCTCCCCTTGATGTGATACTTCTTTTACTGAGGCCACCTTTGTGGTAGAGATTTCTCCCTCCTCTCTGATACTTGTGTAACGATTAGTGAGATTAGTTGGGGGTGTTTTCATGGGACGAAATAATTTTGAAAGGATTTTATACTCTAAATCTACACTTACTATCTATAGGCCTACCTTTACTTTTGCACATAAGAAAAATAAAACACTACAAACATTTACTGAAGACAACCAAACTTTGGAGCAACCTCACCATAGTGGATGTGTGGCTCTTCACTCACATCTTACCATACACTCTCTATCCTTTGATTTCCCTGTAGAATCCTTATCACACATAAATCCTTAAAGAAATATTACATGGACCGTTTGCAACGCCCTAGTAATGGCGCCATAAATTTTAGTGCTTTTATATGTCATTGGATTCCCTAAATTAAATTGTCAATTGGGGTTCGTAAACTTCAAGCTGCAATGCATTCTGGTTCAAACTCAAACTCATCTTATATAGTTCTAGTGTAGAATTAAGTACAGAATGCTCAAACTCTATTCCTAATAATCACTCCTAGAATTTCGGAAGTGAAGAAACCTATTTTGTTGCAATCTAAATTATTGTTAATGAAATCTATTTTGCATTCAAAACTCAAATCACTATTCTGTTCTTAACTCTGATATATTAACTCAAAAACTCATTCAAAAATAAAGTGGACAACTATCACTAACTATGTTCTTCAAACCAATTTAACATTGACTCTATTCAAAACCTTTACACAAGCTAATATTGGGGTACTATGAATCAAAGGTAAACTCAATAATAACTCAAACGATTCCATTTATCCAAAACAAACTCAACATTTAAAATACATAACTTATGATTTTCTAACTTAGAACCAATTCTGAATCAGCACACACAACTTCAATTTATCTAATGATGAACATGAATAAATCTAATAAAGCTTACAAAAAAATCAAATAAATAATGAGTTGTCTATTCAAATGACCATTTCACTGCAATTCAAGTAAATCTCACACAAGAAATCAACCAACTACACTGTAAATGGAAAGCAATTCCCTAAATGTTAACATGTGATCTATACTAGAGACAACACTTTCTCTTTAATTGATTATGGATATTCGAACAAAGCATAAGCTATAGGAGTCTCGTGCCACTGATATATAGATTCATAAGCAATGAAACACTTCCATCCAAGACAAGAAATTCAATTTAAAACATAAGGATTTACTCCTTCAGAAATTCATTTTAAATCAAAACTTCATTTTCCAGCATTCATGAACTCGTAAGAGTAACATGTACAGAGTATGCTCATAACAATGTTCCACGGGCTTGCAAAGACTCAATAGTGTTACACTTGTTATCTTTAACTCAGATCTATGAAAACATCAAAGGAAACTTGAGTACGGAATT
This sequence comes from Pinus taeda, assembly GCA_000404065.3. Taxonomy (NCBI): domain Eukaryota; kingdom Viridiplantae; phylum Streptophyta; class Pinopsida; order Pinales; family Pinaceae; genus Pinus; species Pinus taeda. The sequence continues at coordinate 69,071 of APFE030115541.1, read as the reverse complement.
AAGTGCAAAAATTATGAAAGACACTAATGAAAGCAAATGAGAATTTAAGTTCAATTCTATCTAATGAATCCAAACACACTTCCTACATGCTAAAATTTTTACAAGAATCAATCAAAGTTTGTGGTCGAGCCTTGCCACAACCTGGAACAAGCCTAATCTAATTCAATACTTGCATTTTAAAGAGAGATAAATGCTTGAATAAGAGTAAAAGCTGAGAAAATAATTATATTAAAAACTTTAGTAGAACATCAGTTTAAGAGTTCAGTCTTAACATAGCATAATCAAAGAGTGTCGTGCCACAATCGCCAGCTCAACCTAAGTGTGTATCTCTGCGTGCATATATGTGTGTAACTTTGCATACAAAACATTGGGCCTTTTAAAGAGTTCAGGTCGATCAAATAGTTACAACCAGGTGACTAAAGAGAGTAAAAAGATATGGGACCTAAACTAAGTTAAGCCAAGTGAAATCTTCCCATCGTGGAACTATTCTTGAACCAAAGAAACTAATTCCATGTTCAAGAACAAGAAAGAATATTATGGGATGTTGATGGTTGATTAGTTGCTCAATCTTGAGTAGAGTACTGAATTAAATGCAAAACTGAGTACGGAATGGTTGCTTCAAAAATGATTGCTTGATGCATTTCTAGACTGGGTGTTGTACCTTTGATGACCTATCCACACACTTCAAGTGTCTTCCTATATTTAAAATTCATTTTGTAGATCAATGAAATTGAATCAAGAGATATAAAGTCATTTAACATCAACATAAACCAATCAAAGATATACAAAAATAACACTTATTAATAAATCTTACCTCCACTATAATGTAACACAGTTTAACTAATGTGGAGTGGTTTTAGGGTACCAAAAAGGGGTAAAGTAAGTTAAATGATAATAAAAATAGTGGGATAGGTGGGATATGGTGACATGCGAATGCTTTTGAAACATTGATATGAAATTGGGAATTGCAACAAGCTCTAAATATTTTTTGGGTTCTTGACATCCTTGGCAAGTAGTTTTTTTCCTTTTAGTTCTCCTTTGCATATAGAAATCCAAGCTGAACTAGAAACTTGGTTTATCAATATACAAATGGTTTTAAAGAATATGTTTGTAATATGGGTTGAAAAGTCACCATACATGTTCAACATTTCCCATTGAACAATTTGTTGACAAGAGAATGGGTTGACAACATTAATAGGTCGACTTTGTCCATAGAATAATGTTGGGAAGTTAAGTTCCTCAGAAAATTTGTCTTGTAAAATGACAAGGGAATGGAATCCCTTAGAAGGTGCAATTTGTATTATTCGCGTACCAAGGTCATGGATGAAATCAGAATTAGAGTACCCATGCACAAGTGTCTCGGTTATTATCTCTAGATCATCATCAAAATATGGTGAATCTAGTTGATTTGATGTTGTATCATTGTTTTCATGGTTTTGTTTATTTTGATCAAAGTGTTTTCCATTTAGTGTTGATTACTATCTATTCATTCTTGTACAAAGTGGTGTTGCACAAGTCACGTAAAGCATCCATTAAATTTTTGGGTCGAATGTTCCCATAAGCATTTTTGTACTCTAGTTTTCTCTTTAGCATAATTTCAATTGTCACGCATTCATCAACATCTTTAGGAAAATCTATTTGAACTCTATCCAAGTTGATATGAAGATTTATGATTGTGCCTATTAAACCAATTTGTGACCTTTTATAATTAAGTTGTCTTATTTGTGTAAAATCCATTCTTGGTGCCACCAAACTTTCCTCTAAATGTGTCAATTGTGAAACATACATAAATTTTTTATTTCAACGAATACACATAAGTGATGCAAATGCAGGTAACTTTTAATTGAGTATTACATTATTACAAGATTTGTAAAGTTCATCTATTTTGATTTCCTTCACTTTTGTTGTAGGCTTAAGATAGGGAGAATTGCATAATGAAAATTTATCAATGAGTCTCTTGTCTTTTGCAAAGAACAATATGTCACAAATAGCCATGCATTGTAGGCGTATCTTCAATTGACTAAAGTTATTTCTCAATTTCCTTATTTGACTGCACATGTTCTTTATGTACTTTTTGTAACAAAGCACCTTGAGTTTGGATTGCAGTATGCAATTTATGCAAGCGAGTGTGCTCATTATTTCATTCATTGGAATAAGGCACTGAGCCTATTTTTCCCTTGTGTGTGTGCATTGAGAAAGAATCGTCACCTTGTTTCAGTTATGACCAATGTTTAGCAACTTCAACAAATTTCATTTTTCTTAGAACTATAGTATCAATTAACAGATTGCTCAATTGGATATAAGATGTAGTACAAATAGGTTCATCTTCATAATGATGCCTAAAATGCGCATTTGACATTGAATCATCGGCCTATCTTTACAATGTTGCTTCAAGTATTCATTGCATATTATTACCATGACTAATATCATCAATACCACCAACTTTCAGCAGTACATGATAATGTGAATGTGATTTGGACATTGCTAGTTGTAGAAGGTGCACGACTCTAGATGAAGTACTTGATGAGTTAAATCTCAAAGTGATACCCCTCATGTCTAGATTCCAAATGGATATGTTAACATTAATAATTTCACATATCCATTGTATTGCAAAATTGTTTCCTTCTATATCTCCAAATTCATATGGCATTGACAAGTTAATAACATAACCTTTTCAATCATTGATACATTTTTCCTCCTCAATGGCCCTAGTATCCAAATGTTCTCTCAAGTAATTGATAGCTCTAATTTCATTGCAAACGAGACAATTATAAGAACTTTGTGAATTTTTTTTCTCACTCTAATCATATCAAACCCTGGTGCAAATGTAAAAATAGATTAAAACAAAGGGTCATGGAAGTTATTGACAAAATTTCCATAGATCAAGAAGCCATATTGTAATAGGACTTGCTCAATTGACAACATGTCAAATTTCCTAGATTGGCATTGGCACGCAGAAATGCATGTAGCAGTTGATCTAGGAATTGTAGTCAACATGTCTATTGCACGATACAACAAGAGCGGTTCAAAATGACCACGTATAGGGTTCTGGCTATGTAGAAAAATATTATACTGATGTCTATGAATTTCTTGATTGAAGCGAAGATATGGTTGTCCATTTATGTGTATCCAAACATGCATTGGAACTAACAACCAATTAGAGAACCATTTGACACAGAAAGCATCTCCCCATAAGCTAATTCTGGATGGACCACGAATAGAACAAGGTGTACACAATCCTTCCAAGTACGTCTCAATATCATTAACATTGTGAAGGTCTTAAAGAAACTCAAGTGTTAATTCAGTTCACAATAACTGCAAAGAAATATCATCTTGATGATCTAAGCAATATCAGAAGTGATTTACATTTCCTTCTCATACTTCAGTTGAAGTATAGAAAAAATGAAGAATAAAAACAACTGAGTTAAATAGACAGTAACCAAGATAATGAGAAAAATTCTCCAGTCTATATAAACTAGATCTAGACAAATTGTGATTGTTTTCTTACAGATTGGCTTCACTTAATGAAAAAATATTTTTCACTTCAACTAACCCTATTATAAAAATATGACAATGTTTTCGACACAAAATTTATTTAGTTCTTGGCTCTATGACAAAGAATTTAAAGAAATCAAAGCACAACAAACAAAAGAAAATATAGGAAAACTGAAAATATTGAAATGAATCAATAAATGCATCTTAACTACAAAGCACTAAATCAACATAATAGGAGTAAAAATAGCTTAAGAATTTCAATTACATAAGAAGATGTATATATTTCACCATATTACGAAGATTATGCTAACTGGACAACAGTAAAGGAGAGATATATTATTGACCATAATTTCCATAATCTTGTCACAAGGACCTCCACATTCTTGAACAAGTGGCCTCTTACTTTATCAACCATTTGCACAATAGTTAGCCATGTAAACAGAATGCTAGGTATGAAAATAGATTCCTTTCCAAGAAAGAATTATTGGAAAAATGAGAAGCCAACAGGAACTTGATTCAGCTTGTTCACTATCGACATAGAGACCTATCAGCCAACCGAATCCTTAGACATATTAATGTTAACAAGAACCACTTTATCCCAGAAAAAATTGTCCCAGACAAAAAGCACAAATGCACACACCACAATTATAATAAATTTCCAAGGAGACTTACATGTTAGTCATAATAATTTCAATACTGGACGAAGCATTCACACATGAAAACTATGAAGAAAATTTATATCCAAGTTACGGGAAAACTTGCATCCAGAGTTTTCGGGCTTATTTTATCTTGCATTTGTGTAACAACTAGATATGCAAACAAATTCCCGAACAAGAAATAATTAAATAACAAGTGAGAAGTGAACAGGTAGCTTATTTAGCATATTGACTATTTTTATAGAGACCATCATGAACATTCCTGCATAAAAATAATATAAAATACTCGTAGCTAAGTCCTGAGCACATTTGCATCTCGTGTTCCCAGGTTTCCTGGAGGTAACATTATCGGATAAAAAAGTCAGACGACCACTGCATCTAAGTTCTGGAGAACCTATATTTGGGGTCCTTGAACTTTTTCAATCACACATTTGTGCAAGAACTAGATATGAAAACAAATTCTTGTCCAAGAAAATATTAGTTGTTGGAAGAGAAATGAATATGCACCTAATACATCTTGTTGACTATGGTCATAAACAACATCCCAAATGAAACATTCCCAAGTCAAATCACTGAGAACAACTATACCTAAGTTCCATGAAAATTTGCGTTCGATGTTCCCTAGCTTCCTAGATGAAACCTTATCAGAAGAAAACCCCATGGAATCACTACATCGAAGTACCGAGGAGCTTGTATCTAGGGCCTTCGGACCTATTATAAATGCAATTCGCACAAACGATGCAAAATATCATACAATATTGAAAACCTAACATCCAAACAACTATAATCTTGAAAACAAATGATTATAGTGATCCCACCAGTTGACTAGTAGAATTACCTTAAAGTCACCAAATTTAACATAAATGTACATTATATAGTAGTGGAAAGCTTCAATGTCAAATACTACTTGATGAGCCTAGGTATTGCAACAAGAATGTTGCAACTCCCAGGGCTACCAGCTTTACTCATCAATCCGGGGTTCTTAAAAACTTGGAGGTGGCAGTGCTATATCCACAAGTAGAAGTGAAGGTCCTGCCTGTTATCACTGTTTATCTGGCAAGAGACCCCAGGGGTTCCAAGCCAAACTTCTATAGTGTCAAAAGAAGCTTAATTCTTTGATGGAAGAAGAGAAAACCTATTTTAAGAGAGAGCTACTCTACTGCATTAATGAAGAAAACAACATGTAATGCTAAATCACACCATAACCTAACTAACCAACTAAATAACTATGCTAAGTAGAATTGCTAAAACAATCACTAACCTAAGGTTGTTATCTAGGTTGCAGAGGTAAAGAGCATTAAGCTATACTAAGGTGTAATCAAATAAACTTAAGCTAAATCAGTTTTCAAGCGAAAGAGCAATTGAAGGTCAAAATCAATGAAAGGAGGACATAAGGACACAGTAGCGCATAGGGACCTTTGGATCAATCAACAAATAGAAGATTAATGGTGGAGATCTTATCGCGAAGGCTTAAGTGACTAGATGGATGAACAGGGTGAATGCACAAGATGAACGGCTGAGGTCTTATCGTGGAGGTTAAGTGGATAGATGGACGAACTAGACGAACGAATAGGATGAACGGCAGGGATCTTATCATGAAGGCTTAAGTGACTAGATGGATGAACAGGGTGAACACATAGGATGAAGGGCTAAGGTCTTATCACGGAGGTTAAGTCAAGAGATGGATGGACATGGTAACGAAGTAATGAACAACTTAGATCTTATCGCACGAATTAAGTGACTAGATGGATGAACAGGGTGAACGCACAAGATGAACAGCTAAGGTCTTATCACGAAGGTTAAGTCAAGAGATGGATGGACAGGGTAAGGAAGCGATGAACGGCTGAGATCTTATCGCATGGATTAAGTCAAGAGATGGATAGACAGGGTAACAAAGCAATGAACGATGGAGATCGAATCGTGGGAAAAAGAAACGTGTGGAAATGATGGAGCGGGTTTCTAAGGCGGTAAGTAGTTTCTCACGCACCCTCAAGGCCGTAAGAGAAATTCTGAAGTTTCATGGAATTAGCCTTACTGTGCAACACGTAGCACGAGAAAACCACTTTTCTCGCGTGCTCTCGGGTGAATAACGGTCATGCATCTGCGTGAGATTGCACGATAGTTGTTGGATCAAGTGGGGCTGATCAACAGTGGAGATCGGCCAAGCTAGTTGGCGATCGAGTGACGTGATAGCCATCGGATCAGACAAGGCAGATTGACGGTGGGGGTTTAAAGAGCATAAAGTAAGTAGAAGACTTCACATGAGGCAACAGTTGGAGAAAATAATGAATCAGATGATGATTGTGAAGGTTTGTTATGGATCGGACGGCAAGGAAGCGATGCATGAAGAACGTGTTGAAGGAGGTTTCAAAGGAAAACGACAGAAAAACCAGTGAGGGTGAACGAGTAACTGCATCAAGCGACAAACTCCATAGCTCATGTGAGAACTAGAAACCTATGTTTTTGGGGTTGTTGAAGGGTCTCTTCCTCAAGTCATGGTCCCATAGGGAAGAGATGAGGCCGAGACACCTCCGCACAACCTTATGGTGATATTTTTCTCCTACTTGTAAACTGAAAGAAGGCACAAATGGAAGTAAACTACAGCAAATGTAGCTACTGAAGCAAATGAACAGAAAAACCATGAATAATCTATGCTATACTATTGTAATGAAAATGCAGCTACTTAAACAAATAAACAAAAAACCATGAATCTGCTTAAGCACATGAATAGAACCAGGAAGCTACTTAAGCAAATGAACAAAACATAAATCTATGCTACTTAAGCAAATGAACAATGAAAACCAGGAATATATGTTACCATACATGTATAGTAAAGAGGATTTTTGGCTGCTCTGGTTGGGCCCTAACTCAAGAGCTTCAAGCCTCTGATTTAATTCAATGTTGGCTAAAAAAAAACTCATTCTCATTATGAAAACCATGGATTACAGATCAATGGTCACAAGTCTCTTGCAGCTCAGAAATAAAGTAGAGTCTAACAATGAAAGTATGAATCCTACTGAGGTCCTAAGACTCTCTATTTATACATCTGAAGTCTCTAACGACTTCCTTCAAATTAGGGAGGCTTGGCTCCCAATTCAAGACAAACTGGTTTTTGTCCCTTTCACTTGCTCAGTTGTCTTCTAGTCTTCAAAGTGATGGTTATTTGCACTCCAAGCTGATGGAGGAATATTCGAATGGAGCGGTAATAAATGAGGAGGATTTACCTCCTATAATTACTCTCCTTTGTCCCATTTGAGTTTTGACCAAGGTCTTTGCCATAATTCCTTGCTTTTATCCTTTATGCCTACATTTTTCCTTGCTTGTATCCTTTATTCCTGCATTATATTCACATTAGACCACAAAGCAAAATATCTAACTCTAACTCATATGATAAACAAAATATAATCAAAAGTATGCAATAAGGTGTGAGAATAGTTGGTTTGACTAAGCTAGGAGGTGAATTAAGGCCAATATAATTACCCAATGATGAGGCTCATCACTACTCCCAAAGCACAAAGTTCCAATGTCACTGAAATAGAATATCTTGAGAATTAAGGGTTTCATTTCGAAAGAATCCTACTTGCACTTGTTGTTCCCGTGCTTCCCAGAGGAAAACCCCAAGGAAAAAACACATCGAAGTTATGTGGAACCTATATCTCAAATCCCTAGACTTATTATACATTGGTTTCATGCAAATGATACAAATGATCATATCAAAACAATATTACAACTTGTTCAATGCAACAATTCTTTAGTGCTTGGCTATGTGACAAATAAGTTTAAGAAATCAAAGAACAACAAATGAAATACAATATAGGAAAATAGAAAATATTGAAGATAAAACAATAAATTCATATTAAATACAAAGCACTAAATCAACATACAGACAATGAAATTATTTTGAAAAACAGGTTAACGGAACAACAATTTAATCTCAAGAATTGAGAATAATTCCATTCTACAAAAAACCTTCTCGCACAAAACTCGTAGGGCACACTCGCAAAAAATCACCGAGGAGACCAGCATGTTAAGGAGAAAAACTGCATCATGAACAAAACTTACTCAAACAAAATCCCACCAACACAACTGTACCCAAGTTATTGGCACTCTTGCATTCAACATTCCCCATATCACTCTATCTAGTATACACCTAATTTCTAAGATTCAAACATATTCCCATCCAGAAAATAAACATTTGGTGAACAAGAAACCACTAGGCAACTGATTCGAATCAAGGAAGTGATACAAATGCTCGTAGAATCTTAAAATATCAAGATCTATATCACTATAACCTCAAAAATAAGTGATTATAGACACATATCCTGAAGGAAAATTTATCGGAAGAAAACCTTAGGGAATAATAGTATTGAAATTTTGGGGAACTTGTATCTGGTATCCCAGAACTCACTATATAAAGGATTTCCGCAAATGATGCAAATGACCATATAATCCTAAAAACCTAATATCGAGATAAATATAATCTCAAAAGCCAATGATTACAACCATACCATCAGTTGACTAGTAGAACAATTACATTCCATAGGAAACCTTCCCAAACAAAACCGTGGGGCACACTTGCACGCAAGCACCAAGGACAATTGCATGTTAAGTAGAACAACTTCATCTTGAACAAAACCTTCTCACAAGAAATTCCACCAGCACAATCATACCTAATTTCTGGGTGGTCTTACATCTAGCCTTCCCTGGCTCATTCTATCCCATATATGCCAAACAACTAAAGATGCAAACACATGCCCAGCCAAAAAATAAAAATAAAAATAAACAAACATGAACACCAAAGAAATTCAATAATTACAAGCATGTTGATGAAAATCAAGGCATTTAGAAAAAGTTGGCACAATGTCATGTGCAACCAAGACATCCAAGAAAATGAGAAGCATACTTTCCTATCACTTACCAACTTGTGACTAAAAGAAGCAAATATGGTGTTGTAAATGGTTCTCAAAAAAAATGCATCAGAGAATATTGTAATGAAACCAAACTGAACCACACTAACATCAAGTAATAATAAGTAATATTCACACTGTAGTCAAATTCTATTCAACTAGTCACATAATTACAATTTACTTTCTGAACTGGTAGCAGAGGTTACTTGGAGCTATCCCCTGTGAGTACTTAGAAACCCACTCAAACTCGAAACTTTTTCTACAAACATTTATTTGAAAACACTGAAAAATCCACAAAAATGAGAAATGCAATGAAATTATCCATATCTTCTACAAAGAATGGTAAAACCACCCTAGAAATCCCCTAAAGGCAAAAAAGGAGAAATGCATCAGCTGAAAGAAGTAGAGGTTTCCAATTTATATTAGGAGCACAAATTAACATAATATCTTTCTTTTGAAGAATAATTGTGCCAATAAAAAATATGACGGTTGGGAGCTAAAACTCACCTGATTCCTACCACCATCACCAAAAAGGATTATTGAACAAGCTCACTTCTAGAACAAGAAACCCAGCAAAACTCTCTAGATCTCTTGCAAATGATGACAAACCCATGAAAATTCTCCAAATATTCAAACCTTAAAACTGAATTAGGTCACACAATTCTCTATATCAATCCAAATTTCTAAATTATCCCCATCGTAACCTTCCAATTCGTCCTTAATGTTATACAATGGACATATGCAATTCAATATAACACAATTGAGACCTCTCCTACAACTTTGATAAAAACCCCTTTTTCTGCCCAAATGCATTTACAGTCGCTACAATTCAACCTCAAATGAATGTGAATTTAATCCTCCTTGGACTTTGCAAATCATTCTCTAAATTTCTTCACATGTAGCTTCCATCTCACTACATTTACCATCCTTGTAATTCCACGCCAAACAAATTTAATGCAAACATCCTCATACCGAGCAGAATGACCAACTGCATTACTGACTAAGTATGAGGGGGTCTCACCCCAACCATTGAAGTTGTGAACACACAATATCATTTAACTATCAAACACATTGAGCTCTCTATGTCGTACGAAAACCAAGGAACGATGTAGTAAATGAAATTTCTTTGGAGTCGAATGTACGAGAAACATCCCTCGAACTTTGGCCCAGGCATGTGGTAGTGCACTGGCATATGCGAAGAAATTTATGCGAAAAACTAAAGTGAACATTAGGGTATGGAAAAATTTCACCTATATGGACAAACTATTGCTTATTGCTTCCAACCTATCCCTATATGTAAGGCAGTGACATAAAAAATTAACATAATATAATAACAGTGTATGGTTATTATTAATAATACTTATTTATCTTTCAATGTTATCTCTTTCATATCTATATATATATAATTTATATATAAGACAGATTAATATTAACTTAATATAATACAAATAATATAGTAATAATTATTTTTTTTCCCGGGAGAAAATATAGTAATTTTCATTAATCAAAGAAAATTACATGTTGTAAATGCCATAAGCATATGCATGAAACATGACCGTGGTCAGCTATGGACTGTTTGTAACTATAAAGAACTACAAAATGACCCTGTGAACGGTATACTGATAGTAACTGATCATATACATTTTAATTACATAATTCAAAATTTCACCATTGGTGATTATTGTTCTGTAGACAAAAATATAAACACAAAATAATGATAAGTTAGGGTCTGTTAGCCCTCAGTAGATCCTATTCTATGTAAGGTTTGTGGAAGAATTGATAGATCTACTTAGGTGTATGCTCCATGATCAACCAACCCCTCGAGGATGATGTGTTGCCTCTTTCGATAGCTGGTCCGCAGATTCATTATGCTCCCTATAGATATGAGTACATGAAACAAGATCAAAATGTGTTTTAGAAATAAAATATCATCCAATATGGTTCTGAGTGTATATGCATGGCATGTTGGTATGCAACTGAACCAATTTATAACTATATTGGAGTCTCCATATATTTGTATATGTCTGCAATTTTTGTATAAAGCAAAATATAAGAGATAATGGAGTGTGAGGAGCTCTAGAAAATTATTTGTGCCATCTCCCAACCCTAAACAGATGTGAAAAAAATGTGTTTCAGTCAAATGTAGGATTATGACTCCTCCACAACCCTGTTCTTGTGCTGCTTTATTGAAATAGGCCCAGGGATGCTCTTTCTTAATGACTTCTGGTGTGATGTTCCATGTCCTGGTTACTTGTTCCTCAACCGGGATTCCCATATAGCTCATACAAATATTTGGTATAATCTGTGCCGACACTATGTTTTTCCCCTGAAAAATAATGTTGTTCGGGCACATCCATATATACCATCAAACCAATAAAGGCAGGTTCCGATCTCTTGAGATTATTGTTGTTTCCCACCACCTTTTCCAAGCAGATGGTATATCATTGCCATTCCATGTATATGGTATGTTTAGTGTGAGTAACACCTGCGCCCAAACCTATTGTGTAGTGGTACATGAGAGGAATAGGTGTTGATTCGTTTCCTCCTTTGCGCATCATAAAACACACCATGCCAGTCCCTGAAATGTTCGTTTCTTGAGATTGGATCCAGTAGGTGTTTTGTCCATGATGATGTCCCACATTAGTAATTGGGTGCGTGGTGGACCTTTTGACTTCCATATATTTCTCCACCAACTTTCCAGGAAATTTGGCTTGTGGTCAGCATGAATGATAGCATATCCATCCTTTGGGGTATAGTTCCCTTTCTTTGCAAATCCCCATATCAGGTCATCATCCTTGTCCCTTAATCGCACATGGGATTCAATTAATGCCTACAAGTAGGCCCTCCACTCCATTTTCCATTCAACTGGGATATCCCAGGCCTCCCATGTTTTCCATGCTTACTGATAAATAGTTGTATTGTGAGGGTCACAGAGTTGAGAAATGTTGTGCACTCCATTTTGATTGAGGAAAGTAGTCAGATCTGGTGGAAGTTGGTAGGAGTTTCCACTACCAATCCATGGATCGATCCCAATGTGGACAGACCCAATATTACCAATCCTCCATGTGAGACCCTTTCTTATGATGGGAAGGGTATTTAATATAGCCCTCCAGATCATTGATATTCCTTTCTTGTTCCATGTGGGTAATCTTAGCCAATCTAGGGCAATGCTCAGCCATATGTATTTGTAGGTGACCACCTTCGACCTAAGGCTCTTGTGTTTCATTAGTAGCCAACTTGGTTTCGCTGCAACTGCTTGTGCAAAAGCAAGGAGATTTTTTAAGCCCCAACCTCCCCATTTTTTAGGAGTTTCAATTCTTTGACCCATGCATAGGGTTTTCCTTCCTTGTGGCCTTTCCATAAGAAATGATAGCAAACTCGTTGTGTCCTTTGTAGTATACCTTAGGGAATCCAAGCCAGAGACATCCAAAAGACTGGTGTGGCTTCCAGAACCTCTTTAATGAGCACCAATCTTTTGGATCTAGAGAGTAGTCGATGGCTCCAAATTTTTAATCCTTTTTCCACCTTAGCAATCAACCATGTCCAGTCTACAATTTTATATCCATCTACTTTTATCCTGAAGCCTAAGTACTTCAATCCATCCTTCAGTGCCAAGATTTGATAGGGGAATTTTTGTATTGCTGGTTGGGTTTCCTATGGAGTACGGTCAAAGAATGATATAGTATATTTGTCCCCATTTATTTTCATCCCTGTAGCAACACTAAATAGTTTCAGCACTTCAAAGATTGTGATGATTTCTTGAATTCCCCCATCTAGGAAAATGAGTATGTCATCAACAAAGAGCAAATGAGATAGAAGGCATTAATTTGTAATCTTGAGGACCCTGAACCGCCCTACTCTCTTCTCTGTCGCAATCAATCTGCTTAGTCCTTCCATGACCATGACGAATAGCATAGGGGATAGTGGGCATCCCTGCCTGATTCCCACTCTGCCCGGAAAGAGTGGGAAGCAGATCCATTGATTAAGATTGCAAATGATATAGAAGTAATGCACCCCATAATCCATCTGATAAAAACCAGTGGGAACACCAGATGGGTAAGTATCATCCTTAAGTATAACCAGATGACCTTGTCAAATGCCTTTGAGAGGTCAATTTTAAGCAACACCCCTTTGAGATTCTTTAGTTTGATGGAGTGAAGGGCCTCTTGTGCTGAGCCTATGGCCTCATGGATTTGTCGGTTTTGAAGGAAGGAAAAATGTTCCTGAGAGATGTGTTCTGACAGGATCGGTTTAATGCAATTTGTAGTAATCTTCACAATAATTTTATAAAGGCAGTTACAAAGGGATATAGGCCTGAAGTCATTGAAAGATAGCGGGGAGTCCGACTTGGGGATGAGGGTTATATAGGTGGAATCGATAGGATCAAAAATTCAACCTAGTGACCGGCTTTCTTCAACCACAACAAGTAGGTCTTGTCCAATGATGTCAAAAAACACAAGGTATAATTCCACAGACCAGCCATCCGGTCCCGGACTTTTGTCCTTCTTGAACCACATGAGGGTGCTCTCTAGTTCCCCCATGGTAACAGGTTTAATGAGATCCTCCATCATGTTAGGTTCCACAAATCTTGGGAAATTTCCAGCAATACGGATGATTTATGCAACTGTTGTGCCTGGGGGACTTTGAAAAGCTGCTTGAAGTGTGTGTTACCCAGTCAGGCAAGTTGGAGGTGTGTATTTGCAATCTGACCCTGTTCCAAGGGCATCTGCTAGATGGTATTGTTGGCTTTCCTTCCATTCACATATTTATGAAAGAATTTTGTATTACCATCCCCCGCTTGTAAGCAGATACTCCTGCTTCTGAGTCTCCATGTTTCTTCCCATTCCAGCAGAATCTTTGATCTCTAAGCTTCCAGATCCACTAGATGTAGTTTTTCTTCTATGGATAGGAAGCCTCTTCCCAGTTCCTCCATTAAGGAGGCCAACTGATTTTCTATGTTAGCTAGGGTGTGCTCATCCCTAGCTTTTTTTCCTTTTTTCCTAATCAATGGATAATCATTTAAGCTTATTCAGGTTACTACAAAATCCTTTAGCCTTCCTCTGATCAATAGGTGGGGCTTGAGCTTTCCAAAAATCTGAGATCATCCTGAGATAGTCGGGATCCTTTAGCTAGGTTGAGTTAAACTTGTAAGACACCCTTGGTTTTCTGAAAGAGCCAACCACTTCCATATATATAGGGGAGTGATCCAAAATTCCCCCAGATCCCACCCATTGTTTGTAGTTAGTGAGGGAATATAGGAGGACTTCATGAATGAGGTATATGTCTAGTCTTCTCCATAGAGCTGCTTCTCTTGTCAGTCTATTGTGCCATGTTGACATCTTCTTGTTCATAAGAACATCAATGAGACCATACTACTCCAAAAGGGTGCTCATCTGATCTGAGAGAGGATCCAGCTGCGAGTGGTGTCCCCATGATTCCTCATGTCCGATGGAGAAATTTAGATCACCCCCTAGGATAGATATATGACTGATCATGGGATTATCCAGGAACTATTGCCAGAAGGCCAGTCTGTTTTGATTGGGGGCATAAATGTTTATAATACGGAGTTGTTTTCCCATATCAGTTGAGAAAATATCCATTCCAAGGAAGCCCCAACCTCCCCATGATGAAGTCACCTTGATGGATCGAGGGTTGATCCCAATAGCAAGACCCCATCCAGAGCTTGGAAGTGCCATCCGGGCATGATGGCTTGTAAGGTCTTAACAATCTGCTCAGATAGACCTAGGGTTTCCTGAAGGAAAATAATGTCACAGGGTTCACAACACAAAAGTCTCTTTAGGGCTTTCTTTTTTGGGGAGGCTAGCCAAACCCTTACAATTGTAAGATAGTACTTCATTAGGGAATAGAGTAAAGGATGTCGTTGCTCTAAGTACCCTTTCTATGGTGTTTTGCCGCCCCTGGGCAACATCTACCCCAGAAATTTTGATGGCTTTGGACATCTTGGAAGGTTTACCCCGGGAGGGTTTATGCTCTATGGTAGAGGATGGGATGCCCAAACCCGGCATGTTAGGGCTTGTCTGATGATGGGATCGAAGGTTGTAGGAGTGTGAGCCTGAAGCTATAGGGGATTGAGGAGGGTGTTGGTGAGCCTGTCCAAGGACAGTCAGCGGGGTGGTGGAGAATATTGGAGAGGGAATATCTAGAGCACAATTGATGGGGGAAGATACCAAACATGTAGTAGATGCAGATGGTGCCACAAAGACAATAAAAGGATTAAAAAACATATCAAATGGTAAGGAAGAAGAAACAGTACCCGATGTAGGAGCAGCCTCCGCAACAGACTGGGATCTAGTCAGTCGAGGGGATATAGGCAATATCTGGGGAGCACTAGATGGTAGAGGAGTGACCCCTTCCACATCCTTTGGATGATCTGGACCTGAGGGTTACTCGTCCACAATTGGGTCTTCCACCTGTCGATGCTTTGTTACCTTTGTAGTAGCCGAAGTAGCAAGTGAGAGCAGTGAGAAATCCTTGTAGAGGTGATTGACCTTGTGGCATCGTCTGCACCTAAACAGAACTCCTTCATAGTCAAGGTTTTGACGACGAGAGAAATGTCGCCAATGGAGGGTTAGCTTTTCCTCCAGCCCTTCCCTCGTGTCCAAATGGACCAGGATGCAAGCCATTGTCATGATTCTTATCTTCTCAAAGGATTGATCATGTTCTAAGTATGTACCCAACGCATCTCCAATGCGCTTGAAAACCACAGGAGTCCAGAATTGCATCGGAAGGCCCGGAAAATGGACCCAAATTGACACTACTCCCAGATGTTCCCTATGAGGGTCAAAGAGTGGATCCCATCTCTTCAGTAGAACCGGTACTAATTCAATGTGCCAGAACCGAGATAAAATCTAGTCCATGTTCTCCTCCCTGTGAAAGCGTAGGGAAAACCACCCACGAGCTAGCACCCGAATGATGGGCAGTTCTTTAAGTGAGGAGCCCCAAATCTCAGTGGTCCAAAGAAGAAGCCTCTCAATTGAGTATTCCTCCCATGAACACCGCCTACCAGGACCTTCTCAGTTGTTTCTGCAACTTCACCCATCGAGATGTCTTCGCCCAAAGCAAGGTTGATGTCCTTATCCACTGCTTTAAGGCACCTGCATTTTTTGAGTTTATCATAATGGAGGGCTATCGGATAGTCCCTGAGAAGGCCACAGATGCCCTGATTTATAGTCTTGGGGGTGGATGGGTTGGATTTAGGGTTAGGGATCGGGGAGTTAAAGAAACCAGAGTGGATAGGTGTGCTAGGGTTAGGGCCACCCAGGTTTAAGGTAGCACTGGAGAGTGCAGGGTTAGTGAAGGAGGAAGGTCCGGGTGGGGGGATGCTTGAGGAGGACGAGGTGCAATGCAGAGCAGCGATGTGGGGAAGTTGGGGGAGTGACGCGTCGAAGGTGGGTGAGGGTTGAAGACAGGTACCAAGCAGGTTCAGGGTAGTCGGGGAAAGAGGAGGATAGTCCAAACCAGGGGCATCATCGATGTTAACCAAGGGCAGGGGATGGGGCATAGATGGACTTGGTCGGGCCTGGGCAGTGTGAGCAACTGACAAAGGTCGTAGTGTTGTAGCGAAAGGACCAAAACCCAACACGGAGTGTTGGTGAGACCAACTGACCTCCTGGGGATGAGGGTCCTCCTCATTGTCCACATCGTCCAATTCCATTGTTACCGACAGTAAATGGTTGGCGAGAAGAAATGGGAGATTGTGAGGACGGAAGGAACCAGGAAAACCGCAGGAGGGAAGGTTGAAAACCACGGGAGGAAATGGTAGTAAGATAGGTTAGGGGTCAGGCGAGCCGCAATGGTTAGCCCAAACCATCAAGCCCTGAGCTGATGAGCCATAGAACCATCATGGTTGTCGTCCTTCCCATAATAATAATTATATTGTAGTAGT
>APFE030115541.1:20081-40057 GCA_000404065.3 Pinus taeda | reverse complement strand
ATATAATAACCATAAATATATAAATATACAATAATATGGTTGTTATTATTTATATAGTTATTAATAATCAGAAATAGTTAGCATTTAACAAGATACACCTAATAATTATTAATATGGTTGATGTACACCTATCAACTTATATCAACCGCATTTATTAATGTGGTTGTAGATGTGCTTCGTATACACCTATTGGCATATATCAACCACATTGGTAAATGTGGTTGTGCTAGTATTATAAACTTAAGGGATTAATAAACCCGAGCAATTATTAATATTATAAAACCTAATGATTAATCAACCCAAGGGATTAATAATATAATCTGAAGGGATTAATATTATAAATCCTTTGAAATAATAAGCCCAATAGATTAATAAATCCAATGGACTAATAAACCCAAAGGATTATTAATATTATAAACCCAAGGGATTAATATTATAAACCCAAGGGATCAATAAACCAAAGGGATTCATATTATAGACTAAAGAGATAAATATCAAAAACCAAAGGGATTAATGTTACAAACTTTTCAGATTAATATTATAAACCCTAGGGATTAATAAACCCAATGGATTATTAATATTATAAACTGTGGGTCATGATTAGCGGGGGGGTTCACATTTTTTTCAAGTGGAAAACTTTTGAAGAAGGCTCTTTGGCATCATAAGAAAATTTCCATTGTGAATTTTATGGCGTGATTAGGTATGTGAAGTAGAAGAAACACCAACCCCAACTGAGGTTGTAATGGAGGATGGGGTGTGATCAAAGGAAGCAGGGGTGGTGGACAGTGTCACATTGGCAGAGGAAGGGGGAGAGGTTGTGGGGCTCACCAAGGCATGGAGGAAACCAACAAACATAAATCCTCTACATCAAACTCCGCCAGTTTCAGATTGAAGGATTGGGAAGCAGTCATTGATTCAGAGGCAGAACCAGAAACAACTGAGTTGGTTAGTGATTTGTGCAATATATTTGTGGACCCTTCACACATTAAGGGTATAAGGACCCTTTACTCTTAGAAATTACTTTTATACTAGAGAATGAATATATTTATGGCTAAATCAATGGTAACAACACTAGCAATACCCTCATTGCACAAACCCAGAAACATATATGAGATAAAGCGAGAGATACAACAACTAAAGTTTTGCATTTTATAAGTGAAGGGATGCTTAGCGAGAAATAAATCCCACATTCCATGCATTCCTCTATCAGCCTAGCTAGGATCCAGTGCAGAGGACCCAATACCCGTAGACTCATATGATGAATATATTTTATTATTCTCAACTACTAGCCTTTGGGAATTTTCAGGATAGTGGTAGATGTAAGAAAGATATTTCAGTTTTTTAAGCTTTTCATGACTTGATAAAGAATTATGAATTTTGGTCAAGATATGAATCTATTAGATGGTAAACAGACTTAGTTTCCCCCTAGGCAGGTTGAGTTGATTTGGTTCATTTTTTAAACTTGCATGTACAATATCATTTTTTGAAAGAAATAGAAGGCCCCAAAACTAGATAACAAAAAAAAGAATTTAAACCCAAGGGATTATTGATATTGTAAACCCAAGGGACTAATAATATTATAAAATCAAGGGATTAATATTATAAACACAAGGGAAAATAAACCCAAGGGAATAATACTAAACCATGGGATTTATATTACAAACCCAAGGAATTATAAACCCTAGAATTAATATTATAAACCCAAAGGATTAAAAGCCCTCAGGGATTGATTTTATAAACCATGTGATTATAAATCTTAATTTCATAAACCCAATAGATTAATATTATAAACCCTACGATTATAAACCTTTAGATTATAAACCCAAGGGATTCTTAACATTAAAAACACAAGGGATCAATAAACCCATTGAATTAATATTATGAACTCAAGGGAATAATAAACCCAAGTGATCAATATTATAAACGCAAAGTATTCATAAACCCCATGGGGACTTCACTAAATGAATATTAGACATATCACATGCGTTCGTGGCATACTAAACAATACCCTTAATTTGACTACATATTGGAAAATACCTCTAAAAATAACATTATTTAACCCCCTACCAATGCAAATCCAATACACATTCTCAATTAAAAAAAACCCTACTTTCACTAGATATTGTAAGTACCCATTTGTTCATTAACACTTTTTATACTCCTTTATATTTTTTATTAACTTTGAGCTCGATTTATTATACCTTCCAACATAAAAACCCTTTACCCCCTATTATATGCTCAATATATTTTGTCATTCTTTCCTCAATATATATCCCCCAATATGAATGCACGTAGTATGGTATTGCTAACCTAGTGAAGCTCCTATGATGAACCAAAGGGATTAATATTATAAATACAAGGGATAAAAAAACCCAAGGGACTAATATTATAAACCCAAGGGAATATTAATATTATAAACTCAAAGATTATACTATAAAATCCTATAATTATAAAATTTAAAATTATAAACCCTAAACCCAATATTATAAATCATAATATTAACCTTAATTTATTTAATGTCGCAACGTGACATTGAATAAATTGGAATGTAATGTATCATTGTGACAATGATTGTCACGCTACTTCTCACATTGGGATGACGTTTGTGACATTGTGGTGTTGGATAGATTTTCGTACCATTCCAACATAACAATATTAAATTTAATATTATAAACCCTAACATTATAAAACCCAACATTATAAACCCTAAGATTAATATTATAGTCACTAGGATTAATATTATAAACCCTACAATAAATATTATAAATCATATGGTTAATATTATAAACTCTAATATTATAAAACCCAATATTATAAACATCAATATTAGAAACTCAACATTTCAAATTTTGATACTAAACGCAATATTATAAACCCAATATTAAAAACCCCAATATTATAAACCGGGGGGATTAATATTATAAACCGAATGGAAAATAAACCCATGGGATTAATATTATAAACCCAATGGAAAATAAACCTAAGTGAAATATATTAAACCGAGGGGATTATAAACCTTAAGATTAATATTATAAACCTTAAGATTATAAACCCAGAGGATTAATATTATAAACGCAATATTAAAAACCCCAATATCATAAATCGAAGGGATTAATATTATAAACCCAAGGGGATAATATTAAAACCTAATATCAAAGCCCAATTTTGAAATATCTCATTGCGACAATGAATAAATTACAATGTAATGTAACATTGTGACAATTATTGCTAGATTAATTGTCACATTGAGACAACATTTGTCACAATGCAACATTAGAAACACTTTTGTACCATTATTGCATTACGATATTAATTCCTAATATTAAACTGAATATTATAAATCCTAACATCATAAACCCCAATATTATAAACCCTAAGTTTAATATATTAAACCTTAGGATTATAAACACTAAGAATGTTATTATCAACCCTTGGGATTAATACTATAAAACCTAAGGGATTAATATTAAAAGCCCTTTAGGGTCATATTATAAACCCAATGGATTAATAAACGCAACAAATTAACATTATAAACCCAAGGGGTTATTAATATTATAATCCCAATATATTAGTAAACTCAAGGGATTAATATTATAAACCCAAGTGATTTTTTAGGATAAATTGCAATCTATTATAACATTCTGAAAAATACTAACATACTACAACGTTCCATAGATTTAGTGACCCAGTAGGATCTTGTCAGTGCAGTGTATCCAAAGAGTTCAGGTCGTCTTCAGCTTCACTAGTGTCTTCAGTTCTTCAGGGTGTTGGTTACCTCTTCATGGTGGATATGGTCCAGGTTGTAGTCATGGTGTTAATGATTAAATGTCATATTGTGACAAAGATGTTTGTAATGGGTTTTGTCTATGGTGGAACTAAACCTAAGCTAGGTGGAAAGATCTTTTGTAATGGCCTAAGCCTAAGTCTAAGTCCTAACCTAAGACCTAGCAGTAAAGCCATGGTGTAAAACATATGTTATTAACCTATGTTCTAAACCTAAAGTTGCAAACCCATTCAGACCATGTATTAAAACTTAATACAATACCACAGTCCTAAACCGCGGACAAATAACCGTGTCGGAGATGTTAAGTCGTGTGAACACTGCTTGGGTAACTGTAGTAATCCTTCACCGCTACGGAGATAAACAGAGAGTAGACTTAACTGTCGGGGGAGTTGCAGCATGTGAACAGTCAGATTGTCAGGATGCAGTCAACATAACCATTTGCAGTTCACCACCAACCACTGTCGGAACCGTCAGTTGGAACATCTGTCACATGAAACAATTCGGGCGTCGCACCATTAGCCGAAACCATTGGAGGGTGGCCACGAGATGGAAGTTTATGGTTAGACCGCCCTTGTTCACATGGGCATGGTCAAGGCCTGCACGCCATTACCTGACCGCTAGCGGGGTTATTTTAAGCTATGGTGTATTTTTGGGTTTTGCAATGTTGTTTGCATTATTTTTAATTGAACCGCCATGTAACCCTATCCTTAGGTGTCACTATGTGACAAGACCATAACTCTAAAATTTTAATGCAACAACATTCATGCCTATCTGAGCTTGAGGGGCCTCAAATGAACCTATTTCACTATAAATTCAACCTTTTTATTCATGGTGAGAGGGGAGAGTGATTTTTTATTCTTGTAAGAATATGCTGAGTCCGAGAGGCAGTTGTTGTTTTCAGTGTATCTTGGTCATTCGGAGGCGCAATTGGGAACCGAGACAGGAGTTAGAAAGCTAGGAGAGAGAGTTTTTTGTTGACAGAGACCAAAAGTGCCTGCATGCACATTCAGTCTGGTGTTTTTTCTATGTAAAATACCTCTTTCGATCAATCCAAATAAAGTGAACGCCATCTTGAAAGCGAACGCGGAGACGTAGTCCATCAGGGACGAACTCCATAATCAATGATTGTTGTCTTCTATCTCTATTTTTTATGCAAATTCATGTTCAATTATGTTTCTTAAGTTCTTGATTAAGTCTAAAAACAATTGCTTTCCTTCAGTCTTCCACATTCAACAATTAAGGTTAACGATCAATTCACTATTGGCAATTAATCAATTCTACTTCAGTTTTAGTTTATGATCAATTTTAGATCATATAATTTGGTATTAGAGCAGGTTGTGTTTTGTAGAATTTTTTCCACTGAATGTTAACCAGGTCTAAGTTACGACGTGGAGAAGCAACACTTGAGGATTTTGATCTAGAGATTGGAAAGCAAAAAGTCACTCATAAATCGACAATGATAGGATCTGATGCAGGTGAAAATATTGAAGAGAAGATAAGCAAGGAATAGTTTCATAAAGTGTTTTTGAGCATGCAACATATGTTTGAGAACTCTACGAAGATAAGAAGGCGAGAGATGCAACTCCTTTTTCAAAGACATCGAAGACGGACAAGGGAAAAGGCAAGGTTGATAAACCTCCTTCTCCTCCATCATCTCGATCATCATCATCATCATCTTCTTCTTCTTCTTCCAGTTCAGATTCTGAAATAGAAAAGAAACCTAAGAAAATATCTCTTTCGAAACTTGATGTAAAATTTGATCTACCTATTTATGATGGTGAAATGAATCCTGAAAAGTTAGATAACCAGATTAAGCAGTTAGAAGTGTATTGTCGTATTAAGAACATTTTTGATGATAAAACAAAAATTCATTTAGCTACACTTAGAATGGGGGGAACAGCTTTAATCTAGTAGGAAATTAAAACTCAAAAATATGTAAAGCAGAAAGGTAAAGGCATCTCTTCATGGTCTAATTTTTTAAAAGCTCTAAAGAAACAATTCTATCCTTTGGGACACATGCAGTAAGTTGTTATTGATTGGTAGCATTTGAGGCAAGGTAAGGGGCAGAATGTTCAGGAGTTTACTCAGGAATTCAGGAAGAAAGGTTTGGCGCTTGGTAATCCATTGGATACACGTGAAACTTTATTAAAGTACATTGGAAGTTTACATTCATATTTACAGCATACATTATTGATGTTTAATCCTGATGACTTTGATGAAGTGTGTGTTGAAGCCATACATATTGAATCAAGTGGCAGACAGTTCAAGTTTTCATAGAAACCATCCAGACACTTGGAAATAAAGGATTCGAAAGACAGCAAGAGGAAGGGCAATTTGAAGGGAAAGAGATCAGCAACAGCTCAGAAGGAAAGTGAAAGACCTACTTGTACTCATTGCCAGAGGATAGGACATGATGAGTCCAAATGTTGGAAACTTCACCCAAAACTCAGACCAAAGAAGTTCCAGAAGAAGAAAGGTGAAAAGAAGGCTAATGCAGAAATTCAACAAGATTTGTGTTTCGACTCAGGTGATGAAGGTAAAATAACTGCAATGGTTTCGACAGGTAAAACTTCTAATACTGGTTCAAGTTCTAGTACTTGTGTACCTTCTTCAAACATAAATCATCTGAATGAGGATAGAAGGGTTCAATTATTTCATATAAGGCTAACTTCTAAGCACAAGAAAATAGATACATTATTTGACAGTGGATCACAAGCAAATTTAATATTTGAAGATTTAGTTAAGAAATTGGGTTTGGAGACACAAAATCATCCAAGACCATACCCACTAGGTTGGCTAAATAAAGAAACTCAGATTAATGTCACAAAGCAGTGTCAGCTAAAATTTTCCATCACAACTAATTACATTGATGAAGTGGATTTAGATGTGATTCCAATAGACATATATGGAGTAGTGCTAGGAAGTCCTTATCTCTATGATCATGATGCAGTGTTTCATAGGAAAGAGCATAAATTTCACCTTAAGAAAGATGGGATTGAATATATTGTCATGGCACATAAAATCAAATCACACTTGGATTTAGTTTCAGTTAATCAAATGAAGTGATTAATAAGTTCAAGTAAGAAATATGTACTCATGGTTGTAAAAGAACAACATAAGGATCAACAGGATGCTTTTTTAGGTTGTGAGTCTTAGTTTAAACATAGTTTGGTTAAAGTGGTATAATATTTTCCAAGTCTATTTACAGAACCCAAACATCTTCCTCTTAAGCGAGAAATACAACATGAGATAAAATTGATGTCTGATACCCCTCTTCCTAATATCGAAATATATCACATGTCAGTTATATAGAATGAAGAAATAAAGAAACAAATCCAAGAATTGATTGAAAAGGGTTTTATTTGACCCAATCTGGTTCCTAAGAAAGACGAGACATGGAGAATGTGTTTCAACTTTAGGGCCTTAAACAAAATCACAATAAAAAATAAGTATCCTCTTCCCAGGATAAATGATTTACTTGATCAACTAAAAAATGATTTTTATTTCACTAAGTTAGATTTAAGAAGTGGGTATCATCAAATTCGCATTGTAGAAAATGACATCTGGAAAACTGCATTCAAAACTAGGGAGGGACTATTTGAATGGTTAGTAATGCCTTTTGGTCTGTGTAATGATCCAGCAACTTTCATGTGGGTTATGAATGATGTATTACGCCCATACATTGATAATTTTTTCATAATCTACTTAGATGATATTCTGATTTTTAGTTTAAGTATGGAAGAGCATGTTAGACATGCCAAGTAGGTTTTTGAAGTGTTGCACAGGGAAAAATTTTACCTTAAACTTTCCAAATGTGAGTTTGGGAAAACTTCATTGAATTATCTTGGTTACATAGTTGGAGGTGGAAGTTTGAAAATAGATCCAGCTAAAATCAATGTGATTGTTAAGTGGCCAAGACCACAGAATGTGACTGAAGTTAGAAGTTTTATAGGTGCAATTCAGTATTGGAGGAAATTTATTGCTCAGTTTTCTTTGATGGCATCACTATTACATGCTTTAACAGGTTCTAAAGTTCCCTTTCTGTGGGGAGGAAAACAACAAAAATATTTTGATACACTTAAGCAGAAGATTGTCACAACACCAATCTTAGCTTTACCAGATCTTCAACAACCATTTGAAGTTGAAACATATGCTAGTGGTTATGCAATGGGTGTAGCCTTACTTCAAAAAGGGAAACCAATTAGTTTTCATTCTGAAACATTTTCTAAGGCAGTAATGAATTATCCAACATATGATAAATAATTGTTTGCTTTGGTTGAAAGTGTTAAGAAATGGAAACATTATTTAATGGGTAAGGAAAGAGTGATTCACATAGATCATTAGCCACTTTAGTACCTTCAGTCTCAAACTAAGTTGCAACAACCTCGTCATTATAGATGGATGGGATTTCTTCAGCAATTTCACTTAGTAATTAAGTACAAGAAATGTGTCACAAACAAAGTAGTTGATATGATGTATAGACCATCCTTGAATGATTCAATAGTGCTGCAGAATAATTCTTTAAAACATGAAAATTATATAGAACAATATAGTACAAATGTTGATTCCAAAGATATTTATGAATCACTAACTCACAGTCCTCAGGTGGAAGAAATAAATTATCATATTCATGACAATTTTTTATATCATCTAGGTAAGTTGTGCATACCACAGACAGTTAGAGTGCATGTTATTCGAGAAGCACATTCTTCTCGCATTTCAGGACATTTTAGAGTAAGAAAAGCAATGCGCAAATTCAAAGGTATCGTTACTGGCCTCGCATGTATGAAACAATTGTTAAGTACATTAAAGTATGTGTGATGTGTTCGACTAGCAAGCCAAGCAATCGAAAGATCGCTTTGTACATGCCACTTCCAGTTCCTTTGCAACCATGGGACAACATTTTCATATATTTTTTAGGAGGACTTCCTATGTGCAAGAGAGGGCATGATTACATGTATGTTGTGGTTAACAGATTCAGCAAGATGTGCATTCTTGTTCTGTACAAAACGAAAGTGACTGCTGAACAGACTACAAAGATGTTCTTCAAACAAGTATGGGTTCATTTTGGGTTACCTACTTCCATTATTTATGATCGAAACACTCATTTTGTAGGAGATTTTTGGTCCACTTTGTGGGGACTCATGGACACAAATCTGAAGAAGAGCACAACTTTTCATCCACAGACCGATGGACAGACAGAAGTGGTGAATAGGATAGTCATACATATTCTTCGAGGTTACTGCAGTAAACATCCTAAGTTGTGGGATGAATCCTTACCTTGTGTGCATCATGCTTACAATCGAGCCTTACATTCCTCAACTAATCAATCACCATTTGAAACATGTTTTGGTTATCTACCAAAGTCACCGATGGATTTCATGTTTAGTGGAGAGGATAAAGTGGGTGAACATGATGATGCAAACAAAGTAGTTAAGTTCATTGAACATATACAACAAATACATGAAGCAGTGCAAGATCAGTTAGATAAGAGTCAGGCCAAGTACAAAATGTTCCATGACAATCATTGAGTCGATCATCATTTTCAAGTCAGCGATCAGGTATGGGTGGATATCATAAAGATAGGTTGAAAGGAGAAGGTAAGAAACTGAAACCTATCAGGTATGGCCCTTTCAAGATTGTGGAAAAGGTTGGAAATAATGCATTTTGACTATATTTACCCACTTACATGGGTATTTACTCAGTTGTAAATGTAGAAAATCTGAAGTTGTATGAACCTCTGATGATCATGGATCCTGAGGAAGATACATAGATTCTGAATATTGATGATTTGGCACCTGAGTATATGAATGAATTGTAGGTAGATACCATCTTGGATAGGAAGATTCAATCTTTAAGGCATGGAGATGTGAATATATTCAAGTGGGACTCAAGGGGATGAATCTGAGCAAGGCAAGGTGGATGGAGATCGGAAGAGTGAAGGAACTCTACCCTCACCTAATATCTGCTTAAATCAAACTTTTGTGGTCCAAAAGCTTTCAAGTGGAGAGGATTGATCCAGGAGGATCTTATCAGTCCAATGTATCCAAAGAGTTCAGGTCGTCTTCAACTTCGTCAACTTGGCTAGTGTCTTCAGTTCTTCAGGGTGTTGGTTACCTCATCATGGTGGATATGGTAGAGGTTGTCGTCATGGTGTTAATGATTAAATGTCATATTGTGACAAAGATGTTTGTGATGGGTTCTATCTATGGTGGAGCTAAACCTAAGCCAGGTAGCAAGGTCTTTTGTAATGGCCTAAGCCTAAGTCTAAGTCCTACCCTAAGACCTAGCACTAAATCCATGGTGTAAAACATATGTTATTGACCTATGTTCTAAACCTAAAGTTGCAAACCCATTTGAACCATGTATTAAAACTTAATACAATACCACAATCCTAAATTACGGATAGATAACTATGTCGGAGATGTTAAGTCATGTGAACACCGCTTGGGTAACCGCAATCAGCCTTCACCACAGCAGAGATAAACAGTCCGTAGACTTAACCATCGGGGGAGTTGCAGCATGTGAATAGTCAGATTGTCAGGATGCAGTCAACATAATTGTTTGCAGTTCACCTCCAGTCGTTGCCAGAACCATCAATTGGAATAGCTGTCATATGAAACAGTTCAGGCACCGCACCGTTAGCCGGAACCACCGGAGGGTGGCCACCAAATGGCAGTTTATGGTTAGATTGCCCTTATTCACATGGGCATGGTCAAGGTCCACGCATTGTTACCTAACCGCCAGCAGGCTTATTTTAACCTATGGTGTATTTTTGGGTTTTGCAATGTTGTTTGCGCTATTTTTAATTGAACCACCATGTAGCCCTATCCTAAGGTGTCACTATGTGACAAGACCATAACTCTAAACTTGTAATGCAACAACATTCATGCTTATTTGAGCTTGAGGGGCCTCAAATCAACCTATTTCGCTACAAATTCAACCTTTTTGTTCATGGTGAGAGGGGAGAGTGATTTTTGAGTCTTGTAAGTAGATGCTGAGTTAGAGAGGCAGTTGTTGTTTTCAGTGTATCTTGGTCGTCCGGAGGTGGAATTGGGAACTGAGACAGGCATTGGAAAGCTAGAAGAGAGATTTTTGTTTATAGAGACCAGAAGTGCCTACGTGCATATTCATTCTAGTGTTTTTTTTGTGTAAAAGACCTCTTTCGATTAATCCTAATAAAGTGAACGCCCATCTTGAAAGTGGACTTGGAGACGTAGTCCATCAGGGACGAACTCTGTAATCAATGTTTGTTGTCTTCTACCTCTGTTTTTTCTGCGAATTCATGTTTAATTATGTTTCTTAAGTTCTTGATTAAGTCTAAAAACAATTGATTTCCTTCAGTCTTCCACATTCAACACTTAAGGTTAATGATCAATTCATTGTTTCCAATTAATCAATTCTACTTCAATTTTATTTTATGATCGATTTCATATCATTCAGGTACCATTTGGACATCACAATATTATTATTATTCAATTTTATTAATATTATATTGTTTTTAATAAACATTTTTAAATTGTCATTGTCGCCATGTGAGGATGATATTTGTATATCAAATGGATATATATCTTTATTGTGATAACTTCAATATAAAATTATGCAATCATAGATTCAATGAAATTATTAAATAATATAAATGCATTCTCTTTATCTATCAAGATATTCAAATATGATCTCTTTCCATGTTTGCATTCATAATACAAATATAACATAACCATATCTCGAATTAAAACATAAATTTAATGCAATTGAACCATAAGGTTGTAACATAGAAGAACAAATAGAATTCAATTGATAGAATTGGAAGTTAATAAAAATACAACCATAGAAATATGAATGGGATTTATATTTTGAATTTTAGCATAACCATAGGAAGGGGAAACAATCAATAGTACAAAGTTTGAAAACAAAATGAGAAGTATATTTCAAAAATATTTATGTCTTCACATCATAAAATCAATTTTTAAAAATAAAGTTTAAATACTTAATTACATGCTAAACACTAAAAAATCTATTGCAAAATGAAACTAGATTGATGACAAAAACAACACCAATTTACATCAATGTTATAATGATCATACCCAGTTTTCCTTTTGAACCAATCGCTTCTTAATTTCCTTCCAGCTTCTCTTTGAAAAACATGAAATAAATATTTGATGTCTAACTTGATTTTAGATAGAAACTACAAGTGATCATCAAAAAAATGAGTGTGATATGAAATCTTTTTGTCGATGTTATTTTTTATGTAGGTAGGAAACTTTTCAGTTCTAGTAATATCACGAATTATTGACATGAAAGCTCCAACATCTTCATTATTCATATATGTATGTTAGGTCCCTATAACACTAGTGTATCCCCCTTATTGTTATTGTTAGTGTAGCTCCCTATTGTTATTGTTGTTCCCTTACATTATTATTGTTATGTAGGCTCTAATTATATTGTGACCCCTTAAACTCCTATATATACCAAGGAGGTCTTGTCATTTGTATCATCAAATAATTGTTCATTTATGTGTTGTAAAAGATGTTTTCCCCTTGAAGAGGCTAATTTCAAGTCATTGATCTATATTTTATTTTGTTTTATGATATGTTTGCATAACATTTGGTATTAGAGCTTTGGATTCTAGGGTTTCACTTCTTCAAACAGGTCATCTTGGAATTTTCATTATACCGTTTTTTGTATAAGGATTCAGAAACTGAAATTTCAAACATAATGAACCAAAATATTGATGAAGTTCATGTAAAAAAATTAGATCTTGGTTCATTATATTTTCTGAGATTGGATTCGAAGAATTTATTGTTTTTCCATGCTCCATAATTCAGTCTCAAATAGGTGACCTAGGAAAAATTGACATAACTTTTTCTACGAGTATTGGATTTGAATTTTGCAAAAAAAGAATAAAAATGCACTAAATGCAGTTATTGTCATATCATTTTTACGGCTGAAGGTAGAAATAGAGACACGTGGAATTTTTATACAATGTCGCTCTACTTAACCAATCCATAATCAGGTAATCATGGGAGACTGGGCATAAATTTATCTTGAGGAATCCAATCTCAGAGGGATACGAATGGACAAAATTTCAAAAATTGGAAAGCTGAAATTATAGAGATACAACAGTTTCAATATCGAGCTCCTAAAAAAAGCAAGAAAAAAGTGTGTATTTTTTTTAATTTTGTATAGCTTTTGCTTGAAAAATCTATTTGAAGTGATTCGAAGGGCTGAGTGAAGCATAGATATTCTTGTTTGATTCTAAAATGCCTCAAAACAAAAAATTGATACTCCCATTAAGCAACCAGAAACCTCTACTATGACACATGAAGAAGAGGATGAAATGTAACATGATATATCAAAATTATAAGACTAAGTGCAACAAATTTCGTTTTCACAAAGAGTAATAAAAAATGAATTGGAAGCAATGATGAATGTTAAGATGAATGTTTTAAAAGGGAACATGGATGGTTTAGAATCAAAAATAAAAAGGGAAATTGAAGGTTTGAAGGATGTTTTAAATGAAGAAATGGAAGGTTTGAAAGAAAGTTTGACAAAGTTGCTACAATAAATGCTTCCTAATGGCAACAAGGCATTTCATGAAACTCATGATGAGAAAAAAAATGTGAATCATGATTTTAGAGATTTTAACTTTCGATTGAATACCAACCACATTCCAAATACCGATGTGATGAAGTTTGTTGGAAAGGATTTGGTAACATGGAAACTGCATATGGAGCAATATTTCGATTTACATTATGTGCAACACACACAAAAGATATGAATTGTATCTTTATATTTAAAACCCAATTACTCTGTATGATATCTATGGATTTTTTCTCATAAGCCACTTGTCACTTAGTAATTTTTTATGGAGGAAATGATATCACATTATGAGGATACAAAGAGCAACACCTTCTTTAATCAATTGATAAATCTCAAACAAAAGGGTTCAATGGCGGAGCACATTGAGGACTTCCAAAAATTGAATATCAGGGTAATTGAAATTATAGAGGAGCATAGAATTGATGTCTTCATAGGGACTTTGAAGGATAACACCCAACATGAGGTTCACATTTGGGGATCTGATTCCTTGGAGAAGGCATTCAAGGTGGTAAGAAAAGTTGTAAGAAAAATTATGACAACGAGGAAGTCTATCACTCACAACTATAAAGGTAGAAGTGTTGTTGATCCTAGCCTTTCACAATCTACAAGGTTGACACCACAAAAATTGGTGGAAAAAGGAGAAAAGGGGCTTTGTTATAGTTTTGATGGCAAATACTCTAAAGGTCATAAGTGTGCTAAGAGGAAATTACTTTACATAGATTGTGAAGAGGAGGAAGAAAAGGAGCAAGAAGCATCACAGGAAGAGGATATACACTAGGAACCAACCCCACAAAAATAAGAAATGAATTTGACTATATCTTGTAATCCATTAGCAGGAATTACCACACATCAAACTCTCAATATAGAAGGATATATCAAGAAGAAAAAGATAATAGTTTTGATTGATTCGGGTAGTACCCATAATTGTATTCATCGTAAGATAGCCAAGGAATTGAATTTCTTTCTATATCTAGCACTAGAGTGTTGTAGAAATTCTCACTGTAGATTAACCTGATTATGCAATATAACTAAAGCAAAATACGTAATCTAATTCTACAATCAAACTTGCGGAAGCTTAATAGATTTGAGCAAGATCAAGTGGAACACATATAACAGAGAAGAAGAATCAATACACATGAAACATAGAAGGATACTCGGGGGAAAGCCTCAGCTAAAAACCCCACTATCTGTATTATCATACAAGGTGGAAATACATCAGAATTACACAAAGCCTTAGCTCCCACAGCTAACCAGCTCTCGGTACAATCCTCCTAGATGATCATAGGAAAACAAGGCTTCTCGCAAACCTTCTCCTCTTCCCTCCAAGCCTCCTATTTCCTTGCGTTGTTTCTCCTGGGTGATCCTACTATTACCAAGTGTAACACTGATCACTCACACTGAGATCACACCCTGTAAAATTACACAATCCTCAAGGAACCTTATTCCTTCTGCATGGATGAGTTTCCTTTATAGGAAAATTCCTCCAACTGATAGTACAATGTCCCTGTCTTTAATCTCAACTGGGTCTTTGTCTGAACTGACATGCATGAGTTATTTATGGGAGAATACTCAGTTACTGGAGTACACTAGTTTCATGCAAACACACAATGAACAGAACACAAAATGTTCCTCAAACTGTTTGGAACTATTTAACTGGACTTAACTCAGTTAACTGAGCTAACTAATTACAACTCAAATACAACTCATCCTTATCTCCTTAATTTAAGGGATAATTGTTGCATGACTTCACAAAGACTTCTAGCTTGAATTTCTCTAACTATTTAATCCATAATGAATTAATTAATTGTTTTTCAAGCAGCTAGTGAGACTAAATTCGAATTTTAATTCTCAATTTTAATTCAAGGACAAATTAACACTTGAAATATTCTGAATGCTATTTTTAGCATTTCTTGTTGCTATTCTAAACAAGTGTCAAGTGATGATTGCAAATGGAGGAACTATAAATTTTTATGGAAAGTGCTATAATATCAAGTTAACCATGGGGGAACATATATTTAGTATTCCAATGCTTTCCATTCCAATGGGTGGTGTTGATGTTGTACTAGGAGTCTAATGGTTACAATATTTGGAGATGACAACTTTTGATTTTCAAGAACGTTTCTTGAAATTGTTTTGGAAGGAATGGAAATTGAATTAAGGGGTATCACAGGGAAAGTAGGGAAGATAATCAGCTCTAATGGCATGACAAATATTTTGAATAAAGAACAATGACGCGCAATTGCACAATTATTCTCACTAGAGGTTCAAACATAGAAATCATCTAGTTCTCCATATCTCCAAAAAGTCTTGGACAATCATTCCAAGGTATTTGAGAATCCCAAAGGCCTCCCACCTATTTGTGATTATGATCATGCTATTCACTTGATTCCAGGAAGTGTTCCTCTAAAACTAAAGCCTTATAGATATCCATATGCCCAGAAGAGTAAAATTAAATGTATGGTTGCAGAAATGCTAGAGGCTGACATAATTCAACCTAGTTAAAGTTATTTCTATACTCTAGTAGTATTGGTGCACAAGAAGGATGGATCAAAACTAAGTGCCCCTCATCATTCATAGGAGATAGTTCTGCAGTTGTTGTCACCTGATGTCCCAGTTCCTTCTTCAAGCAAGACACATGAAAAATTTTGTGCACCTGACTACCTGAGGGTAGCTCCAACTCATATGCCACCTCCCCAACTTTGCGGGTGACTCTATATGGACCATAAAAATGAGGCTTGAGCTTCTCGAACCCCTTCTTCTTAAGCGATGATTTCCTGTACCGATGAAGCCACAGGAATACCAAGTCCCCTACCTCAAACTGTCTCTCAAATCTACCCCTGTCTACATAAAGTTTTTGTTGGTTATGGGTTGTCTATATGTTTTCCTTGAGAGCCTGTAAAATGTCTTAGCTCTCATGTATGCAATCCTTGGCTCTAGGGGCCTTTTTATCTCCAAACATCATGTCATCAAAACACAATGCATCATAACCGTATAGAGATCAAAATGGGGATATACCTATGGACATGTGGTATGTGGTGTTGTAGTTGTACTCTCCCAAATGTAACCATCATATCCACACTCGTTGATGTCCTATCACATAGTTACACAAGTAACCCTCAAGCGATTTGTTAACTATATTCGTCTAATCATCTACTTGAGGGTGATAATTAGTGCTCAGAGTAATCTCAGTTCCCATGAATCGTAATAGCTCCTTCCTAAATCTCCCCATGAATTTTTTGTCCCAGTCACTAACAATGGTCTTCAAAATACCATGTAGTCGAAAAACCTCCCTGAAAACAAATTCGGCCACTTGTGAGTTGAGTATTGAGATGAGATGGAAAATAAATGTGCAACCTTCATCAGCCAATCAACCACCACGTAAATGCAGTATTATTCCTATACTATGGGAAAATCGGTAATGATGTCTATTGATACACTCTCCCATTTCCCCTCATGGATAGGAAGAGGTCGTAGTAACCCAGCAGGGTGTGAATACTCACCCTTGTTCCTCGGGCATGTATCACACTCCCTGAAATGCCTCAGAACATCATCCTTCAGGCCCCTCCATGAAATATGCTACCTAATGGTCCTATAAATCTTTGTGAACCCCTGGTGCCTAGCTAGGGGTGAGTCATGGAAAACCTGTAAAATATTCTCCCTCGGCTGGGAGTTAGGTACCAAGTAAATATGGTCTTTTTAGTAAATCACCTTGCTCATCACCCTGTATCGATCATATGTCACTACCCCATCAAGGACCTCACATGAAAATCAGTCCTTGGAGTACTCCACTAGTAAATGTGCCCTCCAATTTGGGGCAATGCTCATCAGTGAAAGGGCAGTCGATATCCTAGATAACGCATATGCCACCATGTTGTTCTTCCCTTTGGCATACTCGATGTAAAAGTCATACGCTTGGAGCTTTCTCACCCACTTTTGTTGCCTCTCCTACAATTGCTTCTTTTCGAATAGAAACTTAAGGTTGTTGTGGTCGGTCTTGACCCTGAACCAATTCCCCACCAGGTATTGTCTAAACTTGGCTAGCGCATGTATGATGGCTAGCATCTCTTTGTCATAAATAGCATGTGACCTCTCATGGGGTAATAGATTATGACTCTCGAAGGTTACGGGGTGCCCTCCTTGCATCAAAACTACACCAATACCCTCTCTAGATGCATCACACTCTAACATGAAGGGTTGGGTTAAATCTGGAAGTGCCAATACGGGACAATTGTTCACGACCTATTTGAGGCAATCAAAAGCATCTTGCATTGTAGATATCCACTCAAAATCCCCCTTCTTCATAATATTTGTGAGGGGAGCTTCCAAATGAGATAATCCCTTTATGAACTTCCAATAGTAAGTGCATATGCCCACAAATCCCTTCAAATCTACCACATTTTGAGGCTCTAGCTAATCCCAAACGGCCCCGATATTCTCCTCATGGACTCTCACTCTATCCTCCACAATGATGTGCCCTAGGTAAAGCATCTTTGTCAAGTCAAACTTTTACTTCGACAATTTTGCATAGAACTGCTTCTCCTCTAGAATGTGCAACATTATCTCTAAGTGATGCAAGTGATCCTCCCATGTTTGGATGTAGATCAAGATGTCATCAAAAAACACCAACATAAAATTTTGCATCTACCCTCGAAACACATGATTCATGCAGGATTGGAAAGTGGCTAGTGCATTGGTAAGGCCAAAAGGCATAACCAGGAACTTGGAGTGCCCATAGTGGCACCTGAAAGTAGTCTTAAGGAAATCCTAGTCCCTCATCCTAATTTGGTGGTACCTTGAGCATAGATCAATATTGGTGAAT
Source organism: Pinus taeda (assembly GCA_000404065.3). NCBI lineage: Eukaryota > Viridiplantae > Streptophyta > Pinopsida > Pinales > Pinaceae > Pinus > Pinus taeda. The sequence continues at coordinate 21,854 of APFE030115541.1, read as the reverse complement.
AATTTCGCCCCCCTCAACTTCTCCTTCAACTCATTTATACATGGGATGGGGTAGTGATTTTTCATGGTCTTTTTTTGAAGGACCTTGTAGTCAATGCACATATGTCTGGGCCCATCCTTCTTCTTCACTAGAACAATTGATGAAGCATAAGGGCTAGAGCTAGGCCTGATATTGTGCCCAAATGCTAGAAAATCATGAATAACGCTCTTTATCTCATCCCGATATGCCTTGGGATGTTGGTAAGGGGTAGTAATCATGGACTCTACCCCCAGCTCCAACTCAATGGTATGCTCAAACCACTGGTCAGGTGGTTGACCCAGTGGTATGTCTCCAAACACTACTGGGTACCTGTCCAAAATGGCCTATATATCAGGGTGTAGTGGCTTAGGCTGACCTCTAGCCTCTGAAATCGTTAACTCCACAGCCGACTCAGTGTCCCTGTATCTTAGATCTACCTCCATCATGTGGGTTGAAACAGCCTGTGGAGGGTAGGAGTGCATACCCCGTAGCAAAATTGGTTTTCCATCTAGCCCTACTAACTCCATATCCAACTTCTTCCAATAAATAGTGACTCAGCCAAGAGAGTAGAACCACTGGACACCCAATACCACGTTTGTGTTTGGCACATCCACCATGAAGAAGTGATATTTAACTAAGCAATTCCCCATGGTCACTGTCAAATATGGAACATAGCATGTGCATTGCATGGTTCTATCACCCGGCACCAAAACCGAAAAACCCTCAAACCTCTTGGTTGTGATAGGCCTCATCTAACCATATGTGCATCAATGATGTTGTGGGTAGCCCCATTGTCTATTAAAACTAAGACACATTACCCCTGCATGACGCCCTTGATTCTCATAGTCAAAAACTTGGGTACCCGATGTAGAGATGCAAGGACCCCTCCTGATGGAGTGAAAGTAGCTCCCCCTGGTGGGTGTTGTGGTTTTGGCTCCCTATCTTCCTACCCTACATTGTCATATCCACCCATATCCAAATACACATCATCATCTCCATCACTGTCTGAGAAGACCTCACTATAGTGGGCCTTTCCTATTGTGCATCTATGCCCGGGAGCCCATGGTTCCTAACAGGTAAAACATAACTTCCTCCTTTGGAGGTATCTCCAGGTCTCCTCATCCAACTATCCACGCCCCTGGTTGGCTCTTGGTGGTGGAGCTTTGGTGTCACCTCCCTTTTTTGGGTAGGGAGTGTGTGAGGGGAAAGGTTCCCTCATCTTGGGGATGGCCCCTTATGAGTCCCTAGTGCAAGTCACTGCCTCCTATAAATACAAGGGAAAGCATAATTTTACCAGTCCACACAGTGCATCCAACAACCCCTCTATGAAAGTGTACATCCTCCTACCCTCTGAGAGGTCTGGCACCATAACTGAAACCCTCAAAAATTCAAATATGTAGTGCTTTGGCTAGCCTATATATATAAGTCGGGCCAATTCTTTGAAGTGAGCCTCCTGATACCTCCTATCAAATTAATCCACCGCTCTCTATGTGAAGTCCTCATATGAAGTCACACAAGCATGCCCCAATGTGGATAGGCCATGAAACCACCACTCATGTGCCTCCCCTTCCAATTATAGGGTAGACATTTTGATGGCCTCCATCTCTATCATCCGATTAAGCTGGAAATAAGTATCCAACTTCTCCACCCAAGCTCAAGTTTTGCTCTTGGAAGAACCTTCATATGTGTGGACATACATCCTCCCAACAATGCGTTGCAGCTCTAAGTTCTGTGAATATCCCCCCCCCCCCCAAT
>APFE030115541.1:0-13066 GCA_000404065.3 Pinus taeda | reverse complement strand
TGGTATGTCTCTCTTGCAAATCACTAGCTTGAAATTTTGGAAAAAATAATGAAATACTGTATATTTTTATTATTTAAAAGACTTTATGAAATTAGATTTTCAAAAATCAATTGTTTGCTCATCTTTTATTTAAAAAATAAAAATAAAAATAAAAAATAAAAAATCACGCTATTTTTTCACTTTATCCAAACATCAGTGTGTTTGATAGTAAAGAGCACTAGTGTGTTTACAAGAAAAGTGCACTGACATTGCCAAGGAGCAAAAGTTTTTCAACGCACCGACATCATACAAATCGTTTTTTCTTTAATTTTTGAAATCTTGAAATGGTGTGATTAATATTTTAACGCAACATTGTGGTTTGTATTTAAATGCATCAGTTCTATAATTGTTATAAGAGCACCGAGATGGTAGAATTCATTTTTATTTTCTAAATCTGGGAAATAGGTGCATACTAGTGTTGTTTTTATTTAAACGTGTCAATTCATATTGGTATAAGAGCATTGATAAGATAACGTATTTTATATTTTTTTAGAATATCAGAAACTGGTACAGGTATTATTTGAATGCCTCGATGTTGTTACTATTTAAATATATCAATGTGATTTATTCTTATAACTGCACCAATGGGTTTTAAAAGTTATATGAAATTTTATTTTCACATAAAATGACATATTAATCTCAAATTATCCTTTAAGATGCATCCCCGTGAATTACAATAGTTAATAGTATACATTTTCCGCTTAAATTTGCCTTATTCTTGAAAAAAAAATTGAAAACTATATTGAAATTCAGATGGTGGTTATATGGTTTTCGAAACTAATTTTAGATAAGCACACAAAATTATATTCTGATCTTTCTCAAATCCAGAGACAAAATCTCAATATTATCAAATGGCCAATTCTTCAAATTCTAGATCATTCCATATTGTTGATCAAATTCCTTCACAGAGTTCTCATTTTCCATCTCTAGTAAGTTCATATTTTATTTATATTTTGATTATATAATTGAATTTATTTATTTTAATCCATGTCAATTTGAATAAAAATCTATCTAAATTTGCAAGATCTTGATTCAGAATCGAGTTCAAATGTAGAAATTATGAAAATATTTCAAAAACGTCGGAAGCTCTTATTAGGAGCATCATATCACAACAGTTGGTAGATGAAAATGGATAAGCTGTTCACTCTACCAATTGGAACGTGGAATCTTCCATATGCAATCTTGGATCAACAATGGTAATAATTGTTTGGTAAAATATAATTTCAAAAAACCAATTGCATTGATGTGCTTACTAATATCATCGATATTATATTAATGACATTCAATATTTTTTGAAATTAAGATTCTAGTGATGATGAGCGACCCACCTACCATCTTTCGGTGTGCCCCACTACAATTTCAACTCATGAGAAAGTTGCATTAAGATCAAGACTCAGAGAGGAAGCATACAAATAATGGTTGAATCAACCACCTATTCAATTCCCACTATGTCCAGATTCACCAATTAGGAATGGCTACAACAATAGTATTATTCATCACAAGTTGGAAATGGAGGTAATAAAATAGAGGTTGATATGGATGATTACATACGAGACATGACTGCCATGGAGGTAATGTTGTTAGATGTATTCTAGAATGATGAGCTAGGGGATGATTCTCATATCACTGATACCTTATTCGAAAGCTTGAAATTTGCTTCCACCACCTGTCTCTTTGGACCTGAAGACAAGTCAAAATCTACTCAGTTAGGGACAACAATGTTGTTGTACAACTTGAAAGAAAAGTTTGGCATGTCGAATGCATGTTTCTCGACAATATTGAGGTCATTCACCTGCATGACTGATCAAGCCCCTTATATTTTGAGAAATGTTATCACACAAGTAACATTAAAAATGGTCAATTTTATGAATGTTAAATATTGACATTGTAAAATTATATTCCCCACAAATTACAAGTTATTCAAAGATAAGGTTCTTTCGAGTGATAATGTCTTGTTGGGTAGCTACGAAGAGGAAAATAAGTTGTTGAAAATGTTAGGTGTTGAGTACATATCATTTCATGCATGTCCAAATGATTTTATTCTATATAGAGGAGAATATGCAAACAAAGGGATATGCTTGAAATGTGGGCATGACAAGTACCGTAATTAAAAAAAATCGGTAAATCACGTGGTACTCCTCATGAGATATTGAGGCACATGCCTATAATCCCAATGATTCAAAAGCTCTTTTGTTGCAAAGAATTAGCTATGTTGTAGGGATGGCATGCCTCACATAGAAGCAAGTCAAAAGTTATGCAAATCCCAACAGATTCAATAGCCATGAAGCATATAGATGATACATGGCTTGAAAAATTCAAGGATGAAGTACAAAGTCTATGACTCAGCATAGCCATGGATGGTGTTAGCCCATATTCCCTCCAAAACACCAACTATTCTATTTGGCTTGTAGTAGTGATCAATAACAATAACCCCCCATGGTTTTCCGTGAAGAATGAACATCTTATGTTGGCTCTCATAGTCCCCGGTAGAAGACAAGTGAAGAATATGGATGTCTACTTACAACCCTTGGTAGATGAATTGAAGGAATTATAGGAAGGGATACCTGTGTATGATGTATCAAGAGCCATCATAACATATAGGAGTTTTACATTGTATGGAATATGTGCTTACACCATACATGATTATCTAGGTTTTGAAGTTTTCTCTAGTAAATTACATTTTTATTTATTTGTTTATATACATAACAATATTATTTCACATATTAATTTAATTCACTACAATTGTTCTGATCTTCATGGTAAATAACATGCTAACCTATATACAATAATTTCACAGGTCTTGTAATGAAAGGGTATCATGGATGTAAATGTTGTGGATCTTCTCTGAAGGCTAGGTGGTTCGACCACCTATGAAAGTCAATGTATGACTGCTCCAAGGTATTCCTCCCGGAAGAACGCACTTACAGAAGATAATCATCCACTTTCAATCATAAACTAGAGAGAAACCAAAGGCCTACAATAATGATGTCGCCATTTGAATTGCCTAGAGAATATGAGAGAGAGAAGGAAAAGTAGTTTGTAGAAATGTTCGATTCAAATGGGGAGCCTATGTTTGATGATCCAGAATTATTTGACACCTATGTTGATAAATTTCCCATTGAGATGAAAAGGAAATATTTCTTTAATGAGTTGCCATATTGGGAGTATCTTAATATTGCCCACTTACTAGATCCCATGCACATATTTAAAAATGTTTCATCTTCTTTATGGAAGCAAATATCATTGAAAGAAAGTGACACATTGGTTGTTAGGAGATATCTTATTTATTCAAAAACTAAAAAGAAACATTGGCCAAGAAAAGAAACTAGAGGAGAGGTTGGTCCCTCTTGGTCTTTCAAAGAAGGTGATGTCACATGGATTTTAAAGAAATATGATCTTTCTTTGGAAAAGGAAGTTATAATGAGTGTGAGGGTGCCATCTTTATATGGGTCTTCACTATGGTGTTGACTCAAAGTGGAAGACCATTTTTCAAGGTTGAAATTGCATGACCATTTGAACCTTCTAAGAGTACGTATGTCAAAAACATGATTTATTTTTATTTTTATGCAATGGGATATTTTATAATTATTTTTTGTATAATGTACTATTTACTGTGCAGTGCCATTATCCTCTTTTCATGTGTGGGTGTGGGAACCATGACTTCCCCCAAGACCTACGATGTGCCATATCTAAATTATCTTCATTTGTACATTAGATGACATCAAAGGAGATACATATGGATAACATTCCACAATGGCGTCAAGAAATAGCTGAGATTATTTGTATGTTTGAATTGGAACTACCAACGAGTTTCATGGCCTTACAATTTCATCTTCTAACTCACATAGTAGATCAAGTTCAATTAGTTAGGGTGGTTTCTTGTCATTGGATGTTCTTCTTAGAGAGGTACATGAAGAAATTGAAAGGTTTTATTCAATAAATGGAAAAATTTGAGGGGTTTGTAGCAGAGGGGTATATATCATATGAGTCTTTCTATTATGCTAGTGAGTACATCAAGCAGATCGAAAACACACCAAGTGCGATGATTTGGGATGAAGAAGGGGATGAAGACAAGAGAGAAGGGAAGCGTCTCAAAATGAATGGAAAGAGGTGCATGATAAAGAGTAAGTGGCTTTTCATTTGTCAAATTTCTACATAGTAACTATTCACACGGAAATCCATATTAATGCATATCTTGATCTCATACGTACTATATATGTTGGTTTGATTTCATAAACAAATTTATAAATTGAAGCCATCAACTAATTCATTCTTTACAATATGGAAGCGACACGACCGCAGGTTGCATTGTACGAACATACGAGGAGGAAATGGGACAGTGACAGGAAAGAATTCAAATGGTTGAATTGTAGAAGTGTTCCTTATCCTAATCATTTAAAAGAAATTATATCCATGGCATACTTTAACAGTTGGATTGTTGATCAAGTCAAAGAGAAATACAGTGCATTTGGTCGTTACCTGCGTGCTAAAGAGGATGAGCTAAACATAGGGATTGGGTGCAACAACTCGGTAATTATAATCTCTTTCTGTACTTTTTTAACTTCATACTACACCTTTAATAGCAACATATATAAATATATAGATATAGATATATATGTGTGTGTGTGTGTGTGTGTGTGTGTGTTTGGGTTATTAGACTATGATTTTTTCACTTTTTAATAGGTGCATTTGTTCCCGTTTATGTGGGCATATGGACATAATTTTCGCACGTAGGATACCGATGATGGATGCATGACACAAGAATGTGGAGTGGAAGTTAAGTTCAACCAATCTAATTTTGCTAGCCACCGCGATCAACACCTAATGCAGGGGACGGTAGGTTAGGTCAGAAAGATACAAGAGATCATTCAAGTGGACTTCTCAACATTCCAATGTTTTATTTTTAGGTGCAAGTGGTGGGACACCTTTGATCAGAATAATGTAAAGGAAGATCGTGATAGTGGGTTGATATCTATCAACTCTAGAAAGATGTGGCATGAAGCTAGGGAGACTTATGTTTTCCCAAAACACTGCAACCAAGTGTTTTTTACCCAAATGAGTTGGACAGGGATTGTGATTCATATTAAGGCACAACCCTAGATCAAAACATATTTTTGAGAACAACAATGTTATCATGCCAAGTGAGGAAGATAACCAGGGTGATCAAAATGGAGAGTGATATGTACTTGTGTTATTTCATCATTTATACAATTGTTGTATATTATTGTTTTCTTTATTTCGATAATTATATTGTTTTTTATTCTTCTTGTTGCCATTTTGTATAATTTGTAAGATTTCCAAACATATTTACATGTTTTTTTTTTGTAGTGGAAACATGTTGACACCTAAAACAAAGTATTTCCAATTATGTACAATATCTACGATAATAAGGATTCAAGTTCACAATCCTTCTCAAGTAGGAAAATGAGAAGAATATAACCAAAATGAAAAAATAGTGAATTTTGGAAACAACATTGAAGATTTATTCTCGATTTAGATGTTTATTTGTTTATTAATCAGTTCACAAGTTTTTTCTTCTTGTTTAATTCAAAATCAATATAAATCATGTAGTGATAATGCTATGAGGACTTTAACAACGAAAAAAATTGTGTATTGGTATGTAAGACTAAATTCTTGACAAGAGAGGTAAAGTCATGTTTACTATATTTAAATTACAGTTCTTGCAACATTATATAAACTAATAGGAGGTCTTATGCATGTATAAAATGTTGATTAGATATTTTTATGGACCATAAGAGAAACAAATGGGATTACATGTGTTGGTGTCCAAGTATGAATCATGCAATTCACCCAATCCACATTTAATTGTCAACCCAGGGTTCTACCAATTGTTTCAAGGTTATCGTGCATAGTATGTGCAAGCCACAATTTCCCTACCCAGCATTGGACATTAACTACAAATTCATCAATGTGTAACAGCAAGCGATACTGTAACAATAAATCAGAGTAACAGCGAGTAATAAATGTAACATCAATAAGAGTAACAATAATAAGGACTCACAACAACACAGTGATAAACATTCACAGCAATAATAAACTCAAAGAAATAAACCTAACACACATGTAATCCAGTAGCTCCTGGTTAGGAGAGTGGGCCCAACTCACTGATCAAGGTTGTGGTGAGATCAACAAATCACTATATGCTCAAAAGATCAACTTGTCATTAATACAAGAAATATTACAAGTATATTGTTACAGACTCAAAGAAAGAGTATTTCTCCTGTAAACTTAACGACGAGAGGTGTACCTATGCATTTTAAGATATCGATTAACCATTATTGGCGTGAAATGGATAAAAAGAACAGAGTAAAAGGGTGAGTAAAGGTAGCAAATCTAGCCACCAACATCTCCCCCCAACTTGCCTTACTGCATGTCCTCATGCAGTTTGTCGCATGTGCAAGTCAAGGTTAGAGCTGCAATGCTCAACATGAAGCTGTGCAAGATCATATTTTGCAAACATCTTTGTTCCTAGAGGCTTATACCCATATGTCTGGATGACTTCTTTCTACCAATCCTCGCTTACCTCGTAATTTGGAGTGTACTGATCAGCTGGCAGCCAGATGATGGGAAATCGAAACCTCAAACCCCATCCATCAGACCCCACAAAGAAACCTACATGCAATATACTGAGGTACCCTGTTTAGAGCTCAAGTAAAATTGGGGGCCCCAAAAGGCTCACGTATCTTGACAGCTGATGACGAAAGTATCCACCGTTTCTGGCAGTTGTCCTGGGCCTCCTCCTGACAAGTGAAGTCTAGTTCATGCATATATCAATGCACCATTGCTGAGTTTCCAACATCTGTTCTTTCTGTCCCTCAATCCCTAAGAGAGTTTCATGTCTATTGTAAACATTCACAGACTGACAATTCTCCATCCGAATGACAAGTGGCTTATTTTCCTGATTTTCTTTGAATATATCAAAGGCCATTTTCCATTTAACCTAGTTGATTGTGTAGGACGTAAAGACTCTTAGTTGAATGTCTCCTACATATGGCACTGGGTTAAATAATTGATCATTGCCCAGGAAGTAGTCATGCATGTACAACTCGCACATCAAATATTGATCCAAAATATTGTGGCATCTCATGATGCACAGAAACTGCAATGAATTTTCCATATCATGACTGAGCTCTTGGCAGACACTTTCTAAACAAAAGAATAGATATTTTTCATGGAGGAAAAAGGTGTAGCTATGAGTGGGGGTGCGGCAATCCATTGCCTATTGTGCCAAGGTAAACATCTCTTCCTTACCGGCCTTTAATAGCTTCACATGTTCTTCCAGTCCCTCAATTTGTTTCTGTTGTTTCTCCTGCTTCCGCTTTTCCTTTTCTGTCTACTCTATGTAGACAGAGACAGTTTTCGCAGCTTGCTTGAGAGTTTGCCTTATTCCTTCCCAGTGTGCTTCTAAAGGAATGGTACCTCATTGAAAGCGAGCCATTGTAGCTTGCCACTTCTGAATTTCTACAGACATGACAAACTCTTGTGCCTCAGTCATATGCAAAAACAAATATGTCTGTGTAGTTGTTGAATTCGTTGGCCTATCTTCGATATGTGTTTCCTCTAAAACAGTTTTAGGCCGGGGCTTCACAGCATTTTTCTTGCGCTTTCTCACTTTTCTTCGTAAGCGCCGCAATTGTTTCCTCAATTTCATGATTTATATTTTCAACTACATATTCTCTCTTAATTGTGTCTGTATCTTTCCTTAAATGGGGGTCTCCTTCTCATACATTTTTCGATAAACTCTTGTTTCACAGCTACTTCTTCCATAGGTCTCATAGCTGGTCCAGGGCCTGGTGGGTTAACATTGACAAAATCGTCAATCAGTTCTTGTTTCACTCTGATTTCTTCTATTTGTTTCTCGACTCAAGGAACAGTCCCTCCATTTCCTTCTTTAGGTCTCAAGGCCTCTACGTCTTCCCTATATGACTCAGGATCTGGTGCATATGACTCAGGATCTGGTGCAGGATCTTGTGGGGTAGTGTCTTCGACACTCCCGTCTTCTAATTTCTCTATTTCCCAACCATCCTCTTCCACCTATACAAGAATATTTCCTATCCCTTGTGGGTTATTTTTGTCAGCAACATCCTCTTCCATTTGCTCGGGAATGCTTTCTAACCCTTAGGGGTTAGTCTTATCAGCAACATCCTCCTCCATTTGCTCAGGAATAGTTTCTAACCCTTGCAGGTTACTCTAATCAGCAGCATCCTCTTCCATCTGCTCAGGAATAGTTTCTAACCCTTGCGGGTTAGTCTAATCAGTAGCATCCTCTTCCATCTGCTCAAGAATAGTTTCTAACCCTTGCGGGTTAGTCTAACCAGCAGCATCCTCTTCCATTTTCTTAGGAATGGTCTCTATAGAATTAGTACCAGCGATAGCTTCTTCATTTTGTCCTTCGATCGGAACTGGTTCTTGTGTGACAGTGCCAACCTCCAAACCTTAAATTTTCTTAATTCTTTCACCAATCAATGTTGTTTTTTGAATAATCGTGTCGATAATGGTGCCCTTAGCTTTCCCAAAAAAAATTAGGATCAAGGGAGAAGCTTCTACTTTCTCCATGTGTCTAGAGGAATGGTTTTTCCTTTCTCCTCTTGGAAAATATGCAAGAAAAGGAGAACAAGTAATAATTTCATCAATTTTTGTTCTCTTAATTCCTACTAACGCATGCCCTCCTTCCTCTTCTTATATGTTCATTAGATGTTCTATGCTCCCTTTTTCTCTTCCTGCTTGCGCTTCTTCCAAGTTGTCCTTCTACCCAACAACCGACATTGTCTCTTATGGAGTGGTGTCGAATGCAGTGCTTATTTCCCCCAAAGGTTCCACATTCATTTAAACAAGTGGTGTTGGTTCTTATGTGACAGCACCACCTACATTTTCAACCACAGGTTCTTCAATTGTTTGAACTGATGGTGCTGGTTCTTGTGTATCAGCACCACCTACATTTCAGACCAGAAGTTCTTCAATTGCTTGGACAGGTGGTGTTGGTTCTTGTGTAACAACACCACCAACATTCTCAACCAATATTTCTTCAATTGTTTGAACAAGTGGTGTTGGTTCTTATGTAACAACACCACCTAAATTTGCAACCAAGAGTTCTTCAATTGTTTGAATAGGTGGTGATTCTCCTCTTAGATTAGCAGTCGACAATGGTTCTTGTGGAGCAGCGTCAACTACACTCTCTTCTATCTCCATTGAATCTATCTCTGTTGGGCCAACGGGAGACGTTGGAATAGCATCATTAACAACCCCTTCTTCCAGTGCTACATCTTCTTCCTCCTCCCCTGCAGGCAACGTACCCACACGTTCTTCCTCTGCCAGCTCGGTGAATTATGGCCAAGCCACAGAGGTTCGAGACAGAGCATGCACCACCAATAATCTAACCAACCCATGATTTGTGAGAATTGTTAATTGTTTTCGATGCCGTCAGGAAGATTGTGCCATTAAGTGGAGGCCGCTCCGTAGGAAGTATGGCATGTCTAAAGCATGAACCTGCGCATGCCAAAGCTAGAGCCATGCAAGGAGTTTGAAATGATACTTAAACAATGTAGAGAAACAATATTCGCATGTAACATACCTCATAAAAAAATACGTCACCTCACACCATGGATATGGCAGATATTTACGATCATACCCTCTTCCTTTCTGGACCGCTATCTCCCCAACCTGCAAAAACAATTTCGTAAACTCCGACAAAGGAGACTTTCGAGATAACCATTTCTGACCTCTTGGTTATAATCCACTGGCAATTGAAATAGCTTCCTCCGTGACAGAAATATCCAACACAAGAACTCTGGAATTATTCCTTCCAGGTTTAACACAAATTCCACTGTGATGGCTTCATCAAATCCTTGTAGCCTCTCAAAATACACATGCCACCCTGCATCCAACGAGACTTTCCAAACATCAGCATTGCATCAAACCTGCTTTGTACTCTCTGGTTCGTGTCTCACAGCCTGTCCACCCATTCTGCAATGTCTCTGTAATAGCACTTCGAAGTAACAATAGACCGTTGAGAAGGAGTGTCGACAAGTAGATTTGTAGTGAGGGTTGTGATAGCAATGGGGTGCAGTGAGAGTGAAAACTTGGAGGACAACGATGAAATATGGAAAAAATGTGGCGGATAATGGATGATAATGGACAATAATAATGGTAATTACTTCACAACGTTGGAACGGGTCATTCATTAGTACAACAGTACTAACTCCAAGTCCCGATGCATATGGGTATCGTGCGAAGTATGGTGGAAAATCGTGGAGTGAATGCGCTTAGCACAAGGTTTAATAAAAATAATAATAAGTCATTATTATAGCATATTTTCATTTATTATAGTACCTCCCCCCAACTAAGGGATGATCGTTTACGATCATATCGAGTCATGTCACATGAATTATTAATCAAATCCACCAAGTCAATCATGGATGTACCTGGCAACTTACCTTGATAGAGTAACAGCAGTGGAGGAGTAACAGCATCGAAGGGAGTAATAGCATCGGCAGAGTAACAGCATCGGAGGAGTAACAGCACTGGAATTTAGAAAAAATCGTGATGGAGTAACAACACTGGAGGAGTAACAGTACTGGAATACTTAGACAAAATAACGACGAAGCAACAACATCGACGAAGTAATAGCATCAGAGGAGTAACAACACCCGAATACTTAGACGAAATCGTCATCGCCATGGAGTAACAGCACCGTAGGAGTAACAGCGTTGGAATACTTAGACGAAATCATCATCGCCATGGAGTAACAGCACTGGAGTACTTAGTCAAAATCACCATGATCAGAGCAACATCATCAAAGGAGTAACAGCAATAGTGAAGTACTTAGACAAAATTGCCATCATCATAGTATCGACACTGAAGGAGTAACAGCATTAGTGAGGTACCTACAAGAAAAATATTGATAGATTAGTAACAACATTTTATTATATTTATTATTTATTATTATTATTATTATTTAAATCAGGGGTGAAAGGGAGGAATTCCTTGCACTAATAACTTCAAAACCAGAGTTATCAGAGAGATATTTAATAAAGGAGTCTGTTGAAGCTTGACGGTGATATAATCTGAGGCGATGCCCATTCACGATCAAAGGAGTATGTGCCTCATCAATTGTGATAAGTCTAACAGTCCCATTATCGAACACTGTGTCAACTTCATATGGTCCCATCCACCTGGAGTAAAGTTTTCCCTTAAAATCCTTGAACCGAGAATCATAGAGAATTGCTCAATATCCTCTTTGAAACACCTTTTTCTTAACGAATTTATCGTGCCATTTAGTTCGTTGTTGCTGGATTGCAGCAGTATTCTGGACAACTACCAAACGAATTTCATCCAACTAATTCAATTATTTCAATCATTGTTTTTGGGCTTCTGAAAGATCTAAACCTACTTCAAGGGTTGTCCTGAGAGTCTTAATTTTGAATTCCACTGAAAACCAAGGCGATTTCCCATAGACAAGCTCATATGGTGAAAACCCTATTGTGTTCCGCCATGTTGTTCTATACTCCCACATTGCCTCAGGAAGTTTTTCAGCATAATTCCAACAATGGTTTGCTATAGTCTTTGTAAGAATATTATCTAGTATCGTGTTTGTGTTTTCGACTTGAACATTCGCCTGAGGGTGATATGGAGATGTTACTCTATTCTTGATTTCATATTTCTTCATGAGTCCTACTATCATATGTGATGTAAATCGTGCCCCGCCATTTGAAACTCTCTCTCTAGGAGATCCGTATCGTGAAAAAAATTCTTCAAATAAAAAGTCTGAGACAACCTATTCTGTTGCTTTCACAACAGCCTTGGCCTCTACCCACTTTGTTATGTAATCTGTGCAAACCAGAATGTGAAATTTCTGCTGTGAAGGCGAATTAAATGGCCCAACAAAATTGATAGCCCATTTTTCAAAGGGCTTAAGATCTAGTTTGGGTTGTAATGGCATTTCATAAGCCCGACCAAGCTGACCCATCCAGTAGAAACTATCGCACCCTCTAACATATTTCCTTGCATCATGAAAAATAGAAGGCCAATAGTATCCCATTTGTAACACCTTATGACTTGTCCACTTATCTGCAAAATGTGCCCCATAAGGGCCATCATGAACAACTTTCAGAACATCATAGATGTCATCTCCACTTATGCAGCACCGGATTTGCTGATCAAATCCTATGTAAAAGAGATATCCCTCTATCCATGAATAACGAGCACTGTGATGGATAATCCTTCATTGTTCTATGTAAGAAAAGTGTTGAGGCACCTTTCCTATAGTAAGAAAGTTGGCAATATCTTCATACCACGGAGTGTGAGTAGAAATTGAAAAAATATGTTTAACTAGAAAACTATCCTCTTCAGGTGTACCTTCATCACTAGTATCCATCCTAGATAGGAAATATGTGACTACATTATCTTTCACTGGTTTGTCTACAATGGTAATATCAAACTCCTGAATTAACAGTAACCATCTTGTAATGTGACCAGGGGTTATTGGTTTGTTCATCAGATACCTAATAGTTGTATGATCAATTTGTACGAAAGTAGGATGCCCTGTGATATAATGCTGAAATTTATTAACAACATAAATGACAGTCAAGAACACATTTTCATTTACCATATAATTTAATTCGGCAGCAATCAAATTCTTGATGACATAGTAAATTTCATACAACTTCTTGTCCTCCTGTTGCCCCAAAACCGCCCCTACTGTTGTTTGAGAAGCATCAGTAGAGATGTGAAATGGGAGTTTCTAGTCAGGACCACGTAATATTGGAGCCTTGCAGACTAGTTCTTTGATTTCTACAAAAGATGCTTCACATTCATCTGTCCACACAAATTCTATATCCTTAGGTAAAAATTGAAAAACTGGGAATGCCATTTAGAAAAAAATCTATGAAACACCTATAATAGACAGCATAACCAATAAATTTGTGTACCTATGTCGGTGTCTTAGGTGTAGGAAATTTTAAGATTACCTTTACCTTTGCAAGATCAACCCGAATTCCTGCAGATGAAA